>APFE031486621.1:58967-75428 GCA_000404065.3 Pinus taeda
TTTTTATAGAAGCGTGCAGAGCGCCCATCTCCGCGTGAAATTTCAACGCAGAGAAGCCTAAGAATTCAAAAGTCATGGAGTGGATCCGTATCCAACCCAGGATGCTATGATCTGTGAATTTATTTAAGAAGCCAGAAGCGCAACGGATGAGTAACAGAACAAGGGGAAGGGGGTCATGAAACGCTGAGAGTGTTTTGCCTGCAATTAAAACGCCTGTGGTGTAAGCGATAACGAGAAGAAGAGGAGTAGTTTAGCGTTGAGTTTCTTTTCCCTGCAACTCAGCTTAATTCAGAAAGAAAGAAAGAATGTATCCCTCCGTTGATGAACAGGCTAAGCATGCAGGTGGATCTCATAATTATGAGAATCCTTCCCACCCAATTCATGGATACCCGCAACCTGCAACAGTTGTTGGTGTTCCGGCTTACGATGCATACAATAATACTAATAATTACCCTCAAATGCCTCTTCAAAAGCAGCAGGGGGAACATCCCTCCACATGGACCATGGACCACTGGACTCTGTGGCTGCGGTGAAGATTGCTGCAGTTGTAAGTCTATTTTCATTTCTTAGCTCACTCAATTATTCAGGATTGTTGTTTGGTTTATTGAATGGTTAGTATTTAGTTATATGACCTACCTATTAATTGAATGACTATTGCAGGTTGCCATACATGTTGGTGCCCCTGCATCGCCTTCGGCCAGATTGCCGAGATAGCCGATAGCGGTTCTACCTGTAAGTAATTTATTTATTCTTCCAATAACTTAAACTTATGATTTAAGTAATTTATTTATTCTTCCATTAACTTAAACTTATGATTTAAAATGAGTTAAAGGTTAATTGGAGTTCTTTTGGTTGGTTGGATTGAATGATCGTTATTTTTTTTAGATTTAAATTCTGGTTGATTGCTAGTTATATGATGAGCTGCGATGCTTTCATGATTTTTGTCCTAAAAGCTAGGAGTTCATTTTTTTTGTTAGTGATACCATGGGCTTGGTAGCTTTATCATTTTCGTTGTAAGGGCTCTGAGTCCATTTCTTTTCTTGGTTTAATAAAAAAATAGATTTATACAAGTCAAGACGATTGAAGAGGAGGATTGAAGAGTTTATTGCAACCTCAATCTTACTTTGTGATTAATAGGGGCAGACTGTTTTCCTTTACATAAAAATAAAATATTATAAGAGTTAAGGGTTGTGAATAATTTATTGTTGATTTATTAATTTATTGCTTATTATAAATATTAAGTAGTAAGAATTTTTTTTTTAACCTTATTATTTATGCAATATAATTTTTAAATTAAATTAAATTTATGTTTATATATATATATATATATATATATTATATATATATATATATATATATAATTTAATTTGAATTAGAATTTGAGTACAATTAAAGTAGGTTTAAATTTTTTGATAGGTTCTTATTTATTAGAGGAAAGTAATATAATTATTTTATATTATATAATATATATTCATGGTGAATAGTCATTTGAAAAAAAAATAGTGTTTGCTAAATTATTTCAACAAATTTTATATAATTTAACAAAATAAATCATTTTAAACATTAAAGCATGAAAAGCAACTATATGTAATAGATAACCTAATATCAAACCAAACATAAGAGTTTATTCAACAAGCCTTCAAGGAAACATCAAGATTAACTTAAAGCTAATCTTTATCAATAAAATATTTTGCTTACCATCTTTTATGGCAGCAAAGCAATTAGTAAGATTTGTATTATTTTTTACTCCAACTTGTGAAAGAATTTGGATTTGAATCTCTTTTCATTAAAAAAACAATTAAATTTAAAATTTTACATGCCAATTAAAAAAAAAAAAAAAAAAAAAATATCTAAATCATTCTTTTCCAAAAATCTAAATCATTTATTTCCCTAAACCATTTAATATGTTATTACTTAATCACTAAACTTATGTCTTAATAAACTTAGTTATTTGAAATTAATTAACATGTAATGTAATGAAGATACATGTTTATTATGTATGGATTAAATAAAGAATTATATAATTTTTTAGAAACAATTAAAGGTTTCCATTTTTATTGTATATGGACTTAGCTAAATTAATATGTAATGAAGATATATGTTTATTGTGAATTGATTAAACAACAGATAGATGACACACTATACACCAAACACTCAAACCCCAAATAGAAGACATAATCAAACATTAAAGCACCAAGTAGATGACATAAGAAAATGCATACCTTAATATATATATTATGGGAGGTTTTCTTGTTTGCACAATCAACCTAGATTAGCATGATATAACTTCACCAACAAATCAACTCATACATACATAAGGTCATGATATCCATAACATTAACTAGCTAGCATGTTCACATCATAAACTCATAAGAAATTTTCATTCATGCATAACAATCACATATGCACAGTCAATCTAGATTAGTATGTCATAATATCACAATATATTAACTCACGCCTAAATGTCATAACCATAATCATATGCATAGATCAAGCCAAATTAGCTTAAAACATAATAACATCAAGACCTCGGTTGTAATGACCCTAATCATCAAGCATATGACCAATGCATACAACAACAAGTTACTATCATTCATGAATATCTGACACATATGAAAATGACCACACTGATTAACTAACATATATCATGCATGTAACCACAACAACTATAAACTGACAAACATGTACATAACCATATTTCTTATAAAAACCAATAACCAACATACCCACCATATCCATCATACAAAATTGTATGATGATCTTCCCTTACCTCAAGGTCCACTGTTGCAACCTTGCTTTTATGATCTGCTTCTCCTGTTCTATCTCATCCAACACATCAACATCATATCATACCAGCAGCATCGTGATGACCTAATTTCATACAATGACATCACGATGCATGTATGACCTATTATATGTGCAAAACTATAATCATGATAATGCATGCATAGAAACATATATGCACTGACATGCATAACAAATGAATACACCATAGACACGCATTCATGACTAAATAATCCAAATAATAACATCATCAACTCTTACATGGAAATAAAACTAAAAAATGACAACTACCATGCATACATAAAAAGAACATATAAAACCTAGATGCATGCATGATAAACACAATTCTCCTATCCAATCCAAGAGTTGAACCATACTCTCACTCTGTAACACCATCCTCCCACATTTACCCAAGCTAACTAGTCCACCAAGGTAAACATGTGACAAAGAGTTAATATGATATGATTCATATCCCTATGTGCAATTAAGGAAGTGGAACTGATGAACCAACACTTCACAGACCTCCCTTAGGTGCTACAAGACCACTAAGAGCTAATCCAACACTCCAGGTGCCCAACCCCTCAATTAACATAGGATTTCAATGAATTAAACCCCTAGTCGCTCCCATGAAATGGGCATGCATGGAACTGGGACCCTCAATTCGCTCCCACAATCCCTGCAAGGAAGATACTGTAGTCTTTTTCAACTAGTTTTGTGTCAAAGACTACGAGATTTAAGCCACTTTTCAAGCCTAGTCTCCAAACCACTTCCAAGAACCTGATGAGAGTTTTCAAGAAAAAAATGACACAAATAAAAATCTTCTAACACAAAACTTGATCAAGGACTTGACCGAACCCAGCCCAATCATGACATACATTTCGACAAACACATGGAAAACATATAATATGCAGGTAATGAATGCCTAAGTAAACATAGAGGTATGAAACTTATCTAAGAATCACTAAGGAGGTCTAATGCCCTCTTATAATAGCTGCAATAACATCTATTACTCCATACATTCATCAACCATAATGTCATCATCATAATCAATACATATTCTCATAAATCAGGTCAAGAGCCATAAAAAATATACCTCATATAACCAACATATAACCGGCATATAAACCAGCAATAACCAACATATAAACCTTGGAAACTCAACCATAATGTCATCATCATAATCAATACATATTCTCATAAATCATAATAGAAAATACCTATTTTTAATATATGAAAATTCCAACCAAGTAAGGGACTCCCATGTAGGACCTGACCATAAACTAGGCTGAAGCAAATATTTCTTTCAATCAGTTAGCCCCATGCCATATTCGAAGCATGAATGTGGGATCTCATGGAACAAACCAACCAAAACCAGATCAGGGGTTCTAGAGGCTAAACCACCTCAACCCTAAACCATTGATTCAACCTCAATCTCTAACGTCACTAACCATCACCAAATCGGTCTCTACCCAAGTTGTCTAGGGCTCTAGATTGTTTGTTCCAACACAGCTTCTAGGACTAGTAACTCAACCCACAACTGTTATTAGGATCCATAGAATTTGTCCAGCCAAGGCTACAGGACTAGTAACTCAACCGACAACTGTTGTCGAGCTCCAGAGCGTTTTTCCAACCAAGGCTCCAGGACTAGTAACTCAACCCGCCAAGGTGTCTAGAGCATCTTTCCAACCAAGGCTTCCAGGACTAGTAACTCAACTCAGGTTGATACAGAGCTTCTAGAGCATTTTTCCTACCAAGGCTTCCAGGACTAGTAACTCAACCCAAGTCATTATAGGGCTTCCAAAGTGTTTTTCCAACCAAGGATTCAAAGAACTAATAACTCAACCCATAGCGAAAGGAACATAAGCACCAACTAGAAAACAAATATAAAACCTAGAACACCATGGTTATCCAGGAAATGGAAAGGCTAGGAAAGTCCACCATCAATCCATGCAATCCTCCATAGAAATGACAGATCATAACCAAGAAACCACATGTATGTTCCATGCATGCCAAAACTAGTAAGGAAAAAATACATGCAACTTGATACCTACAAGAAAATCCCACTATAGTTGTTAATCTTGATGCCATCTTGAACTTTCCTGCTCTTCCTTTACCTTCTTCCTCCAAAAATCCAAGTATGCCACACTCCTCCAAGAGTGATCCAAGAAAACTCAAGTATCGAAGAGTATAAGCCTTTTTTATCAATGAAGCCTCTATATTCTTCAATTTCCATTATTTTCCTTGATTTTCTTCCTCACATGCAACTTGTGACCTTTCACCTTCCTTTTCTCCTATTTTCCATTATTTTCATAAATAAAATGCTAATAAATGCCACTTTTCATTTCCAGATCCTTTGTCATTTAGTTTTCCATTTTCCTTTAGCCATAATAACCAAATGAGCACCCACTATGATGTTTTTCCCACTATTTAGCTCGATATATGGGTCTAATGACCTTGGTCTTATTTATTTTTAGATGGATTTTTAACCGGGGTTGTTACATGTGCAGTCTAGGATGTAGTCCTAGGAGCATATGGGAGTGGGAGAAGGAGGCCTTTAAGTGATCCAATGCAACACTTAGCTAGCCCTAGGAAAGACAAAAGGCATTGTTAGACTCTCAAGTGTAACTCTTGAAATGGGCCAATACTCTTCTAGCCAGCACAAAAAATATCTATTCAACCAAATGGTCATGGTGTAATTCCCCAAAAAATGTTCAACAAACCCTATTCTACCTGTTATATGTCATTTTGTCACATATGGTCAATACGACTTCAAATGGCATCAATTCACATCCTTAAACATATTGTCAACATCCCTACACAAAACCCTAAGCGTGACTCTGCTAAATCCCTAAGTTTTTTATCTTAACTATTGAATTCCCAAGGTTTAAAGGCTCAATGCACGCTCGCCCTTGAGGGACTAGCATTGACTACCAAGTTGACCCCCTCTGCACCTACGTTCATCACCAGTATGTTTCTTATTCTTGGGGATACATTGGTTCTAAAAATTTAGGAAAAATAAAAATAAGCTTGAAGCTTCCTCTTTCAGAAGCTTCCTAAGGTTGTTTCAACTATTTACCTTGGATAAACATTTGAATATTCTCTGATTCCACCTTGGAGAAACCACCATATTATCCCTTGAGCTCCTCCTCCCATCACTTTTGGGTCTCAAGCCGAGATTAGTAAATGGATAAGAATTCACGAACTACCTCCCACATCTATATATTTATAGCCATCCATGGGAAATGGGTTGGATTTTGGAGATTGGTTCTACAATCATGTTATTTCATTGAGAGTAATTATTCCATGAATTATGGTGACATAGAGGCATAATTTATGGCAAGAAAAGGACAAGCCAACTTGGTGATCTCTTCTACAAGATCAACTCCTATTTTTGGTTGTAACTCTCTCCATTTCTATTAATACAAAGAGTAGATTTTTTTCCTATATATGATGTTATGATTTCATATATTTCAATACCGTGTTTATCTATTGAATGAAATTATTATATTATGCTACATAGATGTCATATATCTTTGGCTTGTGTTGTTTGATTGTGAAATTTTAATTATAGCGATCGCAGCTAGGGTTGGAGCATAGAAGCTGACGAAGGCGAGAAGCTTGTGAGAGATTCTAGGTAGGCCTCATCACATTATTCAATTAATTTAAGGAAGAATGTATTGTGACCTTTTCATTTTGTTGTTCTAGGTTAGTCCATCGGGCCTAGAAAAGACACATTTGTCCACAGTCATTGATTATGTATAACAAATTGGAGACAATATTGGGGATAGATTCAATCCATTGGGTTTTCATTCTTGCCCTTAGTAGCCATTTTTCCTCTTGATTTGATATTTATAGTTTCACTCAGTCCTGATCAGACATAGGAAGGCCTAATATTGAGATTCCATTTCATTTTTGTGTCAGAACTTGAGATTCCTTGATCAACACACCCTCTAGTCCAGAGATAGTGTGTTGCAGTGCACCTGAACCTTCATTGCACTTGTGCTGTGGTGCACCTCATCCCTCTTTATGCTTGCAGTGCAGAGCACTGGTGCCCCTTTAGCACCTACGCTAACCGCTATTTCATGCCAAAATTTTATTTGTCTTGGTTTTCTCTTTGTCCAACCTTCTTCCAGCTACTCTTCCTTATGTCCCTCGGTGCCTTAGTGTTTCTTATAAGCCTCTGTATGGTTTTCTTGGGGTATTTATTGCCTTTGATGACAATTTGTTTATATTTTCCTTTGTTCTTGTCATTAGGTCCTTAGCAAACTAATTTTTTTTAGTATTGAATACTTGAAAGAATTAGTGTTCTATTCACCATTCTAAAAATTTAGTTTTTATTAGTGATTAGACATGCATTTTAGTTTTCTCTGATTTTGAAAATTAAAAGGAAATTGAAAATAAGAATATATTTGCATCAAAAGCTAGGGTTTTGTGAGTAAATTTGAATAGGAACAGTTTCATTTTATGGAATTGCACTTAGTTATTATTTGTTTCATATTATTTGTCTCTTCCCTGCTTTAGATAGATTCTCATTGAAAGTGAAAGTTCCCATTTCTTCATGCTAGTTTGCATTTTAGGATATTCAGGGAAATTCACGGTGAGCCATGAAATTGGAAATTAATGAAAGATAAACTTTAAAATATTTTGAATCAACCTAAGGAGCATTTGTAACTTTAACACAAACATTTAGAGGCCTAGGCTAGCTATGTCCGAGTGTCGTTAAATGTAGGAGTTTTCATTGTTTTCCAACATTGTATCCTGGGGGTGATATCCCATTCCTACATAAGTGTATGATATCGTACTCTGCATACCTTTGGGTATATTAGATGGTGCTCCACACATGAAAAGTATATGGGCACACTCTCATCATAAGGTTACACACTAGACAACACTACTATTGACTACACTTCCACGTACCATCGAGTATGTTTTGAAAGTCCACCATAGGATGTTATCCTTTCCATAGGTAATTGATTTGGTCACCTTGTATATCATGATACACCAAACACAACATTTGGGGATATTTCCTACATGTACATTAAGTCCATGGTTCACCTACGTGTATATTGTAGTTCATAGTTGCTTTATAAACCTTTTTGCCTAGTATTACCCTCTTTTTGATTTATTTTTTGTGTTAATTAAAATTTATTAAGCCAACATGGAAGAACACACCCCTCCTCTCCATCGTTCGCGTATAATGCAAAATACGCCTCCTCTTCCACCAAAGGCTACTCTTGGTTTTTGTCAGAAGCATAAGAAGACGCAAACTACAGCATCAAGAACTTTGGGAAGTACTTTTGGTCCTCCTCTTGAATTTGATCTACCAAAATCATCCTTCCCTTTGAGTATCAAGCCCGAGATTACTTCATATTTTGTTGGTGAATATGAGACAGTTGAAACTAAATCACTTGCAACTTTTTTGCCTAAGGTCATTGAACCTAACTTTACTGAATCATAGACCTTATTACCTGAGGTTATTTAACCTAAGGTACCTCAACCATATTCACTTGTTACTTTAGGACTTCTCTCTTCTCTTCCTTTATCTTAGACACAACCACAAACCATAGATCTTGGACCTGATGGTTAACGACTTCCAACTAGTCTTCTGAGCATCGAGGAGATACCACAAGAAGAACCTCATCTCTCTACTCTTGGTCATTGGAGTGGACTTCATTTTTATTAGACCCATCCTCTTCATCCTCTTCAAACTCTAGCACAAACTCCTTTACCTGATTCTTCCCACTCACCCTTGAGTTTCTTGTGAAAATTATATTTGGGATTGTTAACCATGACTAAATTCGCTATGATTTCCCATCCTATGTCCACCACTATGGCCGAGAAAACTATTTTTTCTTCTTTGTCCACGTTTGAAACATCACTAGAGGCACATATGTATGGTAGCCCATCTGTCCCACCTAGTTATTAGTCATTATCTGCTACCTTCTTTGGTGCAGCTTCCAGTCCATGGATCTCTTCCTTGTTACCTATTTCTAGAATTCCATCTGACAATTCATTAATGTGCATTATACATCATTCTCCTTCTCCTCCACCTACAACTACATGTGAGCAGTAGGATGTCCCTTATGTTAGTGGGCTTGGTTACCTTCAAAATCCTAACTCTCCTAATGTTGGATTCCCTCTGCAAGGGGGGAAGTTGCCTCTATCATACCCTCCTCCTTTAATAGGGGGAAACCTGTCGTTGGTATACCTCAAATTGGTGCTCAACCTTATCTAAACCCTCCATATCCTGGAATAAATGCTAATGTTTGGTAACCTACTTTGATCATACAACCTTGTTCGATTGTGGATCCACTTTTTAATACTCAACCTGTGTCGTCCACATCTCAAATTCCTACTTATCAATTTGTACCTATATAGGCTAAAATTCATGTAAGCCAACCTTTATAGGCTGCAACTCTAACTCAATCTATTCCTTTGGTATATGGTACCCCCCAAGTTTCACTTACCCAACCTTTACAAGGTACCTTATAGCCGCAATTCCTTGCACAAGGTGTTCCTCAAATTCTAGTAGGACAGATTTCTTATAGTATAGCACAACATCCACTAAATCCACCTTATGTTGGGACGATAAAAAATCCTATAGGGAAATAATATCAACCGTATTTGGGTATTCCTCAAGTGCCCTATAAGCGCTAGCAATTCCAAACTCAACCTCTCCTACATTTACAATGTTATCCTAGATTTGGACAACAAGGTTATGCATATGTTGGTTGTAAGAATCCTCATTCTGGTGCCCATGTTCCTCTTTATCATAACCCTCCCTATCATGGAGCGTGAATACCTATTTCTCAGGCTCTTCCATCTAATATAGGTTATTCTCCACCAGATTTTAACAGGGAGTTACCATTTGTGGAAACTCCTGAATTTCCTGAATTGACTCGGCTCACCAACAATCTTATTTCTCATTTGCCTTGGTGGTTAATTATTCACAAACAAATTCCTTATGATATCCCAAAATTAAATGGGAATCCTAAAGAAGACCCATCGACACATGTCATGACTTATCATCTATGACTTGTTAGGCTAAGAGGTAACCTCTCAAATGAATTGTAATTTTTCAGTAAGGTTGATCATAGATATATGCATGTAGGGAGAGAATCTTGGTCTTCATCTCCCAGTGTCTGTTCATATTCCAACTCTCCTTATTTTTTATTTACACTATTTTTCATATTCTCCCAATCCCAATGATCAGGTGTGAACATTCCCCCCCTTAATCTAAAGGAATTTTGATGAGTCCAAGCATCGTTATGAATCTTTCAAACTTTTCTCTTCCAAGAACTTTGGTGAAGATGTCTGCAATATGCACATTTTTGGAACAATGGCGTAGATGGATTGTGTTGCCCTCAACTTGATGTCAAATCAGATGGTATTTTGTATTTATGTGCTTCATTCGATCATGGAACTTTGGATTCTTGGCTGAATTTATTGCAGAAGTATTATCAATCATGAGTGGAGTTAAATGCACTCGTTCCACCTGCAAATCTTCCACAATTTTACTGAGCCAAACAATTTCCTTTGTTGTTTCAGCTGCTGCCACATATGCTGCCTCTGTTATGGAATCTCCTGGAATTGATTGTTTGTGTGACCTCTAGGATACAACTCTTGATCCAAGACTCATACCATAACCTAAAGTAGATACCCCTGTTTCTTTATCTCCATCAAAGTCTGAATTAGAGTATCCAATCAAGTTGAAGTCACCCACCTGTGTATAATTAATTCCAAAGTCTTGAGTTCCCTTCATGTACTTTAGAACTCTTTTCACAACATACCAATGTCTCTCATAAGGCTTTTACATAAACCTAGAGAGGATTCCAACAACAAATGAAATGTCTAGTCTGGTAGTAGTCATGTAGTTGAGACTTCCTACAAGTTGTCTATACTTTGTTGCATCCTCAAATTCTTTTCCTTTAGTGGATGTGAGCTTTAAGTTATGTTCCATTGGAGTAGTCAAGGGATTTCACTCATCCATGCCAGACTTATTCAACAAATCTATAATGTACTCCTTCTGAGAGAGGAATATAAACTTCGGAAGTTGAGTTACTTCAATACCAAGATAATAGTGAACATACCCCAAGTCTGTCATTTCAAAACCTTTCCTCAATTCCTTCTTTATGGATGCAATATAGCTCTCATTGTTCCCTGCCATCAAAAGATCATCTAAATACACCAGAGATATAGAATTGTCTTTCCAACTATATTGACAAACAAAGTTGCATCATCAAGATCATAATGTTTGAAGTTGAATTTCAGAAGTTGCTCTAGTTACTTCTCATACCAGGATCATTGTGTTTGATTGATGTCATACAACGATTTTACAAGTGTGTATACTTTATGTTGTTGACCATTCACAAAAAATCATTCTAGTTGGGACATAAAAACATTCTCTTTCAGGTACCCATTCAAGTAAGCAGTTTTTACATCCATTTGATGGAATTTCCAACCATTTTGAGCTACCAAGAAAAAGAGTGTGTGGATGGTAGCCCATTTTTCTATGGGGGTAAAAGTCTCCTCATAGTCATCCCCTTCCTTTTATGCAAAAAAAATTTCCTCAAGCCTATCTTTGTGCTTGTCAAGTGAGCCATTAGCTTTATACTTTTTCTTATAGACCCACTTGTAGCCTATTGGTTTGGTTCCCAATGGAGGATCAACCAACTTCCAAGTGCCATTATTTATCAAGGCATCATATTCCTTTTGCATCACTTATTTTCATTCATCATGAGAAGTGACTTGTTTGAAGGAATTGGGTTCAAAATATGAAGACATATTTAGTTCACAATCATAAGAAACATCCATATCAATAGGTGAATCAGAATTGTCTACATCAACTCCAATTTTCTTGGTTGAATTTCTTGTTCCTGTCTTTCCAACCTCATTGGGATGAACACTTTCAAGTGTCTTTTTCAGCCATTTTGGAGGAGAATTTAGAGATGGGCCAGGATTCTTATTTGATTGAGTTGGTACTAAATCAAGATTGAGTCTACCAATTTTGTCTATCACATCACTCAAATTGTCATCAATGGTTGGAACTTCATGTGGGGGAGAGAGTGCTTCAAAAGAAGATTCTACAGATTGATCCAAGATATGAATTCCCCCTTCAATATGTGGAATATCATTATCAAATTCTTAAAAATACTTAGCATGTCTTACTCTATCCAAGTGATCAAGATGTCGGTCAACAACATTGTCAGCCTTGGAAGATTCAAGAAATATCACATCCCTAGATAATGAAAACTTATTATTAACTCCATCATAGATATGGTATGTTTTGGATGTATTAGAATACCCCAATAAGATACACTTGCGACTCCTTGAATCAAGTTTGTTTCTTTTTTCCTTAGGTTTTAAGCCATAACATGCGGAACCAAAGACCTTGAGATGCTTTACCGAAGGAATGTGGTCATACCACATTCCATAAGGAGTATTGTTTCTGATAACATTAGATGGACACCTATTATTTATATACGCTACACATAGAACTGCATCAGCCCAAAACATCAATCTTACATTACTGAAAAACATCATTGAACATACCATATTTAATATTGTCCTATTCATTCTTTCTACTACTCCATTCTGTTGGGGATTATACAAAACAATTGTTTGATGTTTAATCCCATGCTAGAAAAGATAGTTTTCAAATTCATTTGAAGTGTATTATTTTCCATTATCAGTAAAAATAGAGCCAATATGAGATTGTGCATCATTTTCAATCCATGCATGAAAGTTCTTGAATGTTTCAAAAGAATCAGATTTGTTCTTTAATAAATAAACCCAACACATTCTAGTGTAGTCATCAATAAATTTCATCATATATTTATTTCCATATGCAAAAAGAAAAAGCTTTGGGCCACAAAAGTTTGAATGAATAAGTTCAATTTTCCCATGCGCTCTCGAATGTGAATCATGAAAAAATTGTTTGTTGTGATTGATACAAGCATCACATTGCTTATGTTTCCTAGTAATTGTAGGAAACCAGTAACACCACTTTTCTTCAACATAGAAAGGTTGTCATAATTCATGTGTCCAAATCTGTCATGCCACAAAATACTTGATGGAAAAGTACCTTCATCATAATGAGAAATATATGAGAATTTTTTTGCACAAGCAGAGGTACCTTTCAGCTTCAGAAGTCTTTCTTATTCTATTCCCATCATGACAAGTGGGTGATTTGATGATTTTCTAACCTCGACTTTTCCACCAAACATATGAATGGAGTGTCCTTGTTGGAGGATGTGGAACAAAGATAGCAAGTTTCTCCTCAACTCTGGGAGATATGAAACATCATACAAAAGAAAGTCTATAAGACCAGGGAGTTTGAGTTTGATTGTGCCAAGCCCTAATGGCTTGAGTTTTGATTTGGTTGTAAAGTATACTACTCCATCAAAATTTTCAGTAACTTCTTCAAAACAATCTCTTCTAAAATTCATGTGGCAAGTTGTTCTTGAATCAAGCAACCAATCATTTTTCCAAGAAGCAAGTGAAGCATTAAACAAGTGTGCAGTTACTCCAATATTACAATGTGCCACAACACAGTGAGAAAATTGAGGTGCTTTACCTTTCCCTTTTCATTGGTTTTACATTTGGCTTCATTTATTTCCTTCTCAGTTCTATCCCAAGAAAATTTACATGTGGATTCATCATGTCCATCTCTATTGCAACGTATGCAATGAAGATCAAAATTTTCTCGTTGGAACTATCTGCCACCCTGCCTCTCAAATTCCTTTTTCCTCTACCTCATTGACCAAATATTCCTCTAGAAGAATATTATGCATGCTTCTTCTCTTTATGTGCAAGACACACAACTTCTTCAGAATACTATGGAGTTATCTTCTTCCTGAAATCCTTCTCTCTCTTAGCAAACTTCGTCTCAAGGGAGTCAAAGGTAATCTCCTTGATGTTTCCACTTGCTTGCAATGACTCAAGGTAATTTGAATAACTGGGATATAGTGCCTTGACATAATGATCCGAATTGGATCCATAAAGAGCCCCAGATCAGGAAACAGAGGTGGATTTTGATGCGCGATTAGCACCGCATCGCTGGGCCAACAGGGCCAAAATGGAGGAGCCTCAAGCACTCGGTCGTGTCGGGAGTCAAAGAACCGCAGGTGAAAAGCGAAAAAGCACTAAAGGACAAGGCGGGACCCGCGCTCCGAAAAATCGACGGTATTGATCAGGGTGCCCTCAAACGGTAAGCGGTTCTGGAGAAACCGGAGCGATCCCATACATCAATCAATGCATGGCAAGCGGAGGTGAGAGAAAACAATCATTGATCGTGCACTATCAGTCAAGAAAGTCAACCATGTAGGACGTGCGTATGACGTTGGATCTGGGGGACCTAGATCGGATGGCTGAAATCGCACCCGATGGAGGAACCGGAATTGACGAAGGAATACGCTATGATTTGTAAAGATTTGGAATCCATTTGACTACCACAATGGAGGAAAGAGTTCATCCACGACGTAACTGAGGAAACGAACTGACGAAGCAAGCTGGCGCTATTTAGAGGAGGACATGTGGCCAGTCCTTGAGCATTTATGATGACGCCGAACAGGGAACTCCAAGCGCAACTAAAGAAGGTGAATCAATAGAGGTGGAAGAGGAACCGAACAGGCATGGGAACAAATGGCTAAAAGCCATGAACAAAGACAGAATACACAGTTTTGGGAGTCAATCAGAGTAAACCCCGAGAGGAGGACTGAACATTGAGAGACATAAATCAAAGAAGAAGGCAATAAAGCAAAAGCAGAAAGAGATAGAGGGTCGAGCTGACCAGCGACAACATCGAGCACCAGATAACTTGGGAGATTCAAGCCATCCCATAGAGGAATCTGTATAGACTGAGCACCACATTTGGCTCTTTCCACTATAGACTAAAAGGTCATAGAGCTGGTAGGAAGAAAAAGTTTGTGTACTCAAATGGCTTGGGGAATCCAAGAACCACCCTACCAAGCAAACCTACTTCAGGAGAATTGACATTGAGTCCCTGCATTGTAATTCTTTGCTTAAAGACACAATAAAACAAGGCCACCACTGGAAGCTAGATCAGAGATGTAGCCCTAGAGAATAGTGTGAACTCCTTATTAAAATTCTTGTGTCTTTGTGTTTTCTTACTGTATTTCTCTACTGTCTTTCCATTCAAATGTCTATGTGTTGGCAATCTGATCGATCCATTAATTAAATAACACAGAACACACACACCAGCACATGAGTCTGTGATACCTTTGTTTAATAAATTTTCAACTGATGTCACTCATAGGGTGATTATCAGATCAAGTGGTATCTAAGCTTTAGGTTGTAAGGTTAGACAAGCTTCTGTTGGTTTAGGTGTGAATGCTCACTAGATCAAAGCTCAAATTAGGAGAAGGAAAGTTGGTGGAAACTAATCCTAAAATTGGGAGAGTCTATCCTCGAAAGACAATGTCAAGGAAGGTTCTATGGGGCCAAACCCTCAATTCATAGAGAGTTTCCTAGCTATAAAGTCTATGGTAGAAGAAATGTATAGGGACTTTAGAAAGCACAAGGATGAAGATTCATCAGGTTCTAAACAAGTTAAAGAAGAAGATGAGTCTCATTCCCATGACCACTCAAAAGGAAAGGGGAAAGAGGAAAGCTTTCTCACACCTCCTAATAGCCCTGTGCATAATAAGAAAGCACCTTTAATTAAAATATATGTTAAATTTGATTTGCCTATATATGATGGAGAGTTAAATGCTGAAAAGTTGGACAATTAGATTAGACAAATTGATGTGTATTGTAGGGTACAGAACATAAACTTAGACAAGACTAAAATTTAGCTGGAAAGCCTACGCCTAGGAGGCACTACCTTGGTTTGGTGGGAAGGTAGAACCCAAGCTGATATGAAAAGACATGGTAAGACCATCTATGTCTGGAGTGAATTTGTTGCTGCAATCAAAAAGCAGTTCTATCCATTGGCCTACATGCAACAAGCCATGATGAGCTGGCAAACTCTTCGGTAGTTGAAAGGGAAAAGTGTCCAAGGGTATACTCATGAGTTCAGAAAGAGAGCATTGATGTTGGGTATCTCATTAGACTCACCAGAGACTCTTTTGAAGTACATTGTTGGTCTACACAACTACATGAGGCATACCATCCTCATGTTTAATCCCACTCGTATAAATGAGGTATCTATACAAACTACTCATCTAGAAGCTAGAGGAAAGAATGGAAATCCAGAAGTTGGGGGACCATCCCAACCCACTGTAAGCAAGAGAAAGGAGAAAAGAAAACAGAAGTGGAAAGCAAGGAAGGCTAACACTGCACAGAAAGGCAAAGATTCATGCACTCACTGTAAAAAGGAGGGGCATGATGATGAGCACTGTTGGATTCTGCATCTAGAGCTGAGACCTAAGAAGTTCAAGGGCAAGAAGAAGAAGACTATTGCAACTATTCAGAAAGATTTGGGGAGAAACTCGGGAGATGAAATAATCATTGCAGCCACAGGTATAAAAGGTAAGACTTCTGAAGCATCTACTAGTAATTCTGCTCAATCTGTTATTGATGAAGAACATGAGAGAAAAAGACATGAGCTTTTCCATATTTGAGTTATTTCCAAAAACGAAAAGATTAATACTTTGTTTGATAGTGGCTCACAAGTAAATCTAATTTCTGAAGCAATTGTAAAGAAATTGGGATTAG
>APFE031486621.1:75448-94223 GCA_000404065.3 Pinus taeda
CTGAGAACAAGTATCTACTTGTTAAAGATGGAATCGAATACTTTGTAAGAGCTCATAAGCTCAAGAATAATTATACTCTCATAAACTCAAGGCAGATGAAAATAATGATAAATTCGTGCAAACAGTTCTTACTGATGGTTGTAAAGGAAAAGAAACCTGATAAAACCAATGTATTTGAGGGTTGTAATACTAATCAGCAAGCTGATATAGAAAAGATTGTTTTAGAGTATGATGTCTTGTTTCAAGAACCTAAAGGTCTACCACCCAAAAAGGAAATAGTACATGATATTATTTTGCAACAAGATGTTTTATTGCCTAACATTGGAATGTACAGGTTGTCTGCCTTAGAGAATGTTGAAATCAAGAAGCGGGTGTAGGAGTTGCTCAAGAAAGGGTTCATTACGCCTAACACATCACCATGTGGGTCACCAACCATTTTGGTGAGAAAGAAAGATGGCTCATGGAGAATGTGCATTGACTATCGAGCACTGAACATGATAACAATCAAAAATCATTATCCCCTTCCTCGCATAGATGATCTTTTAGATCAATTAAAAGAAGTTGTTTATTTCACCAAGCCGGATTTGCACAGTGGGTACCATTAGGTCAGAGTTGTGGAGCAAGATGTGTGGAAGACTGCTTTCAAAACAAAGCAGGGATTATATGAATGGTTGGTTATGCCTTTTGGCTTAACTAATGCTCCTGCTACTTTCATGAGATTAATGAATGATGTACTCAGATCTTTTCTTGATGATTTTGTTATTGTGTATCTGGATGACATTCTAATTTTTAGTAAAATGTGGGAAGAAAATTTAAAGCATGTTAAGAAGACATTAGATGTTTTGAAAAGAGAAAAACTTTATGTTAAACTCTCAAAATGTGAATTTGGAAAAACATCTCTAAACTACTTGGGTCATATAGTAGGGGGGGGTGAATTGAAAATAGATCCCTCTAAAGTGGCAGTCGATATAAACTGGCCTAAACCCAAGTCTGCTATAGAAGTGAGAAGCTTCTTAGGAGCAGCACAATATTGGAGGAAGTTCATTTCTAACTTCTCCTCAATTGCAGCTCCCTTACATGCTTTAACAAGATTGAATAAGGTTTTTCAGTGGGGAGGCAAGCATTAGAAAGCCTTCAACACCTTGAAAGAAAAGATCAGTACAACACCTATATTAGCACTACCAGATCTACAAAGACCATTTGAGATCCAAACTAATGCCAGTGACTATGCCATGGGAGCAGTGTTGACACAGCACAGTAAACCCATATGTTATCATTCTGAGACTTTTAATCCTGTAGTAGTTAACTATCCTACATATGACAAAGAATTGTATGCATTAGTTCAGAGTGTGAAAAAGTGGAAACATTACTTAATGGGAAAAGAGACAATAATACATACTGATCATCAACCACTCCAATAGCTACACTCCCAAACTAAGTTGCAACAATCAATACATTACAGATGGATGGGTTTTCTACAACAGTTTCATTTAGTCATCAGATATAAAAAGGGCATACATAACAAGGTTGCAGGCATGTTATCTAGACCCATTATAAATGCATCTACCATACTTAAGCATAATTCTGTGCTACATGAAAGTTACATAGAACAATACGCTGATGATATGGACTTTAAAGATGTATATGCAACTTTGGATCAAGGCAAAAGAGTAGAAGAATTGGACTACCATCTGAAGGACTGACTCTTATACCATTGTGGGGAACTCTGCATTCCACAAACTAAGAGGGTAAACATAATTAGGGAAGCACACACTTCTCTGATATCTAATCACTTTTGGGTATGTAAAACAGTTCCACAGCTGCAAAGGTTCTATTAGTGGCCAAAAATGAATGAGACAGTTTCTAGATATGTAAGAGGGTGTACCATGTGTGCCAAAAGCAAGCTCAGCAATAGTAAACTAGGCTTGTACACTCCATTGCCAGTTCCTTCTCACCCTTGGGAAAGTGCTTCCATGGATTTTGTTGGAGGACTGTCTAAATCTAGGAAAGGTCATGATTATCTATATGTTATTGTGGATAGGTTCATCAAAATGTGTATTTTGATACCTTGTAGTAAACAGATTACAGCTTAACAAACTGCAAAATTGTTCTTTGAACATGTATGGTTTCATTTTGGATTGCCCACTTCCATTATATCTGATCGAGAGACCCAGTTTGTGGGAAGTTTTGGTCTAGTCTGTGGGAACTGATGGACACCAAATTAAATAAAAGCACAGTTTTTCGTCCACAAATAGATGGCCCGATAGAAGTAGTTAACATGATAATGATCCAATTACTAAGAGGATATTGCAGCAAACATCCTAAGCTTTGGGATGAACAGTTGTGTTATGTGCAGCATGCTTACAACAGAGCCAAACACTCTTCTACATAGAGATCTCCTTTTGAGACATGTTTCAGTTTCACACCAAGGTCTCCTTTGGATTTTGTCTTTGGTAAAAATACCATGTTTGATAGACATAGTGATGTGGACAAGGAAACTAGGTTCATTGAATAGATCTAGGAGATCCACCAAGTAGTATAGGAGCAACTAGAAAAGAGCCAGGCCAAGTATAAGGCTAGGCATGATAAGCATCAAATGGAGCATAGTTTTCAAGTTGGAGACCAAGTCTGGTTGTAGATCAGCAAGGACAAGATGCAAGGTGAAGGTAAAAAGCTAAAACCTATCAAGTATGGACCCTTCAGGATACTTGAGAAGATTGGTGAAAATGTTTTTCACCTTGATCTACCAGCTTACATGCACGTCTACTCAGTCGTAAATGCAGATTGCTTGAGGTTGTTTGAACCTTTAATGATTGAGGACCCTGAAGAGCAGAGTCAATTGCCTTCTGTTGATGACCTGCTACCTGAATATCTCAATGAATTGCAGGAAGACACAATGTTAGATAGGAAGGTAAGGACAACGCACAAGGGAGATGTGGAATACCTCAGGATTGGGCTCAGAGGTTCAAAGCTGAGCAGAGTGAAGTGGATTGAGATTGGACAAGTGGGAAAGCAATACCCTCACATAGTCGATGCTTGAAAACCAACTTTTGGTGGTCCAAAAGCTTTTCAGTGGGAAGGCTGTGATCCGAATTGGATCCTTAAAGAACTGTAAAAAAACCATGACTGTATCAGGTTGAGACAAAACATTAAAGAATTCAGAACGTCGATCAAAAACACCCCTGAACCAATGGCAATGGTAGCCAGCGTGGAACGACGAGGACCTCAGTCAAAGCACACTGACCGAGGCCCATGGAGACTATGCAAGAGGTCAAAGTAGCCCCTGGGAGCCCCGGATCAGGAAAAGGAGGTGGATTTTGATGCGCAATTACCGCTGCATCACTGGGCGAACAGGGCCAAAATGGAGGAGCCTCGAGCACTCGGTCGCGTCAGGAGCCAGAGAACCGTGGGTGAAAAGCAAAAAAGCGCTAAAGGACAAGGTGGGACCTGCACTCCGAAAAACCAGCGGTATTGATTGGGGTGCCCTGAAACGGTAAGCTGTTCTGGAGAAATTGGAGCGACCCCATACATCAATCGACGCATGGCAAGTGGAGGTGAGAGAAAACCGCCATTGATCGTGCACTATCGGTTGAGAAAGTCAACCATGCAAGATGTGCATATGATGTTGGATTTGGGGGACCCACATTGGATAGCTGAGATCACGCCCGATGGAGGAAGCGAAATCGATAAAGGAATATGTCACATTTTGTAAAGATTTGGAATCCATTTGACCGCCACAATGGAGGAAAGACTTCGTCCATGATGTAACTGAAGAAACGAACTGACGAAGTAGGCTGGCACTCTTTAGAGGAGGACATGTGGCCACTCCCTGAGCATTCATGATGACGTTGCACAGGGAACTCCAAGCGCAGCTGCAGAAGGTGAATCGACAGAGGCAGAAGAGGAGCCAAATAAGCATCGGAACGAATGGCTAAAAGCCATGAACAGAGATAAAATACACAGTTTTGGGAGTCAGTCAAAGTAAACCTCGAGAGGAGGATTGAACACTGAGAGACAAAAATCAGAGAAGAAGGCAGTAAAGCCAAAGCAGAAAGAGATAGAGGGTCGAGCTGACCAGCGGTAGCATCAAGCACCAGAGAGCTTGAGAGATTCAAGCCATCCCATAGAGGAATCTCTCTAGACTGAGCACCACATTTGGCTCTTTCCACTGTAGACCAGAAGGTCACAGAGCTGGTAGGAAGAAGAATTATGTGTACTCAAGTAGCTTTGGGAATCCAAGAACCACCCTACCAAGCAAACCTACTTCAGGAGAACTCACATTGAGTCCCTGCATTGTAATTCTCTTCTTAAAGACACAATAAAACAAGGCCACCACTGAAAGCTAGACCAGAGATGTAGCCCTAGAGAATAGGGTGAACTCCTTATTTAAATTCTTGTGTCTTTGTGTTTGCTTATTGTATTTCTCTACTGTATTTCCATTCAAATGTCTGTGTTTTGGCAATCTGATCGATCCATTACTTAAATAAAATAGAACATACACACCAACACATGAGTCTGTAATACCTTTGTTTAATAAGTTTTCAACTGATGTCACTCATATGGTGATTATCAGATCACATAAGCTATGAGAGGAATGTCTATTTGAACACCGGTGGTTTTGATATCATGCACAATATCTCTTAATTCTTATGCTAAAGCAAGAGGATCATTATTTTTCAATTCAAGACTAAATAATTCAATCATCAATTAGACAAATTCAAGTTCAGAGTGTGTGTCGAAGAGTTCCTTGAACTTCTGTAAGGCTTCAGAAGCATTTAAAAATGGTGAAATATGGTGCCTCGCCTCTTCATTTACAAATGTTGCAATCAAGGCATAGGCGTTTTTTCTCTTGTTTTCCCAAATGGAAATCTCCTTATTTGAGGTAGGCTTTGTAGGTTTATTGTCTCCTTCTCCTACATAAACTCATTTCCACAACTCATTAAAAATGAGAGTGTCTTTTATCTTCCTTGACCATTCAAGATAGTTCTCTTTTCCTGAGAGAACTACTCCAATAATAGATATCAATGAATTATTTTAATTGTGTGTACTGTGTAAAAATGTACTCCTGCTTGCAAGAAATGCACTTCTGGTGGTAATTTTGTACGAAATTACAATTTTGATATCTCTCTCTCTTCTCTCTCTCTCTCTCTCTCTCTATATATATATATTTATATATATAGAGAGAGAGAGAGAGAGAGAGAGAGAGAGAGAGAGAGAGAGAGAGAGAGAGAGCAGAGCAGAGCAGAGGTATTATATGAGGGAGGGTTATCTGGGGGAGGGCTTCTATGAGAGAGGGGATTCAGGCCCCATGATTATGATTGTCGGGAGACATTATTAAAAACAATGATATATGGTATGCAAGCTATGGAATTGTATTAAAATCCATATATTAAAAAAACTGCCAAGTCTGGGATGTATCATAGTTAAAAATCAGGGAGTGGATTTATATTATTCAATGTAGTGTAAAAAACCAGGAGTGGGATTGGTATAGTTGGTATGGCAGTGTATCACCAAACTGGGAGTGAGATTTGTATGGGTGATATGGAAGCATATCACCAAAAAAAAACGTAAATAGGTGTGGAGAGGTGTGATTCCATAGGGAAACAATGGTATGCATGGCAGTGGGAGCTATGATACTGGTGGTATACGTTCGACGTAATGGAAATCATTCGGCGCAATAAAAATTGTTTAATGTAATGTGATAGAGGCGGTATGGCAGTAATGTTATATGGAGTTAGTGTGGTATCAACATCATGCCCATCAAAGGAGAATCCTATGTAGAAGGAAACATTTTAAATAATTGTTTGCAACAGGAGTTATGTGTACATCACCGAGAAGGAGGTATGCCTACAAGATAGTGTTCAGATTCACACAGTACCAAAAAAATGGTATGGGTGGTGTTATATATGATAGAGGGAGGTGGATTGGGACCATCTATATAGTGTGGCCTGAGTTATATCATAAAAACACCTCTATTCAATAGAAATATGATATGGAGGCCAATGTGACCAAATACAGTAGAGTAAAACATAGTAAAACTGCCAATATGCCAACATAAGATAACATACCATGAATACTTTTCATTATATGAACCAATGCACTAGCTTACATCCTAGCATTCAACTAAAAACACAGGAGATCAACCGATATAGGATAGACTGCAAAAAAATGGAAAAAGTGAGTTACAAGAGCATAGAGAGATGCCAAAAAATGGAGTTGGCTATGATACCATGTCAGGCAAAGAGGTAGCTCCTCAAATGAATTGTTATCTTGTATTAAGTTTGATCATATATATATACATGGAGGGAGAGACTCATATATTCTAGCTCTCGTTATTTTCTATTTACACTATTTTACATATTCCCCCAATCCCAATGATTAGGTGTCAACATCATCAAATTCCTTTAACGATGGATCAATACGATTATGTATTTTCCAACGTACTCTTGCTTGTACGATAACTTAATGGTATATTTAATTACTGAGAGATTCTTTTAACAATTTCAATGCCTTTGCTACCACCTTCATCACATATTTCTAGTTTCCCATCAAATACAAAACTCGAACAGAACTTCTGACCAACCTCAAACAATATGATTGCACTCACATCTTTGATCATATTCATGAGTGGAGACATTGTCATCGGTTGGTTAAGACATATGTTATGGATTAAGTGTTAGCATAATGTTTTACTAATTCTCTGTTGGCTCATATAATATAAGACATAGCTAAGCATGTGGTTTTAACTGAGAGAAACTAATTTCTCATGCCTAGTACTTGGATCTCGTTTATACCCAATTTGGAATGCTTTATGATATGATACCAAACACTTCGCGACCTTCAAACATTTTTCCTCATACTCCAGGTAAATAATCTCATGATGTTGATGGCATGATTGGTTCTTCCAGTTCATAGTCGTGAGTAAACCATCTGGTATTTCTGTTACTGCAACTGCCCAAATCCCTCCATCCAATCCCCTTGCGGCTTCTACTTCCATGTTTAATGGCATTCATTATGATAAAGAAAAATCTCAACAACAACCAGGAAGTAAGAAGAAATGTAAAGGTAAGAAGAAGAAAGATTCTCCTCCACGGGATAAATAAAAAAATAAATATTTTGATGAGAAACAAAAACCTCGTTACGCATGCCTAATTTGTAATGAGGAAAGATTCACTCATGACTATCCTCACCAGGTAGAGTGAACCAATTTATGAAGTCTTCTAATTCACCCGTCGTGTTGACAAATCTATTTATAAATCGGGACACTCATTTGGTTGTTCGGGACACTACTTCCTCTAACTCAATTAAATACTATGTTAATGGGAATCCCATTACTGATCAGGCTATTAATTAACCTACTAGTTTGGTTTCATCTCCATCGAATCCTTCTCCTCTTATGATTCCTATGAACTTGACTATTAAGCCTCCGAAGGGCATTATTTATAAGTCTGCTTTAAACCCTCGATTCAGAGCTGCTTAGAATTAAAGCGTAGTTGAGGACTTGGATCACTCTCCATCAGCTATGTCTACACTCAAGGTGTTACAAAACTTTCCCACCTAGCAAAATGCTTTTCTTTCTTCGATTGGGTGCATCGATCTTTCAGATTCCAACCTAGTCGTTTTCAATCATGAGAACTATACACCTATAATTCCAGCTCAATTATAATTTATGATCCAGGTTATCGTTCACAATAAGAACATTCATCATTTTATTATAGATGTCAGAATCTCAACCTACATCATGTCTTTGTCTTGCTAGAAGTCCATTGGTTCTCCTCAATTGATTCAATCACCCACAACCTTGAAATATTTTTATGAAAGAACATATAAACCTTGTTGAATTTTAAAATTACATGTAGAATTGAGAGGTAAATCCATATCCATAGAAGTCAAATTTATTGATAGACCACTCAATTATAATCTTCTATTGCATCGCAGATGGGTTTATGCCATGGTTGATATCGTTTCGACTTATTTTTGGATGATCACCTTTCCTTGTATTTGTGGCATAGTAGCTGTTGATGAACTAACTCTTTTTGCCTCTTAAGGATTCCTCTCTCATGGGAACCTTTTCTTAAGGATTCCTCTCTCATGGGAACCTTTTCACTTCCTTCTCCTTCACTTACCAATAGATACTCTTAGGTTGCCTATATCAATATGATATCATCTTCTGCTAGTACAACTGATCCTTGGATAGTACCATAAGAAATTGACATCAATATTTTCGGTGATTGTATTCCTTTTAGCCCCATCAAGATTGATAATGAAGCCATTAATTTAGCTTGTGCGACTAATTCTGATTTAGTCTCTTCAACCAATTGGTTCGATCACTCATTGGATTATGGCACATATTTTGATCCTTTCTCTTACGAATTCCCTATCGATGAGAGCATCATGGAGATCATGATGCCAGGTGATGCACTTTGGGACAATTATCACCATCGTTCCTCTTTGTCAGATCCCATCAAGGATAATACTTATGAATTTTATCAACCCAATATCGTTTATCTCTCTACGAATTGTATTTCCATTCATGAAGTTGATTTACAGAAGATCCTATCAAATATTGAAAAGACCATGCTTCTCGATATCTTGATTAAACTTGGTGTTGGGCATGGAATCCCCCCAAGGCATGTTTTGGGGCTCGAAGCCCAAGTTTTGAGTTTATATTATGGTAAACCTCTGCGAGCTGCAAGAGTGAAATGCATGTTAGAGTCATAGGGTTGTCCACCCTAGTGTGCAATGTAATGTCGGCCTACCCATGGTCCACAGACCATGGGATTGTATAAATAAAATGAGGCTCTAAGTTGTAAATACATCAATTGAACAGAGGATGAGCATGAAATATTTTAGAGATTAAGTAGAAGTGCGAAGTGTGTCGTGGGTCGTAGAGTAGGAAGAGGCTCTGCAGCTATGTGCGTAGAGGCCTAGTAGAGTCTGCAATTAAGTGCACGAACCCCTATAGCTTAGTGCACAGGGTGGAGTCGAGTCTGTAATTGGAGAAGAGATTAATCAAGAAAGATTTTGCTACCAATTTTGTGTATCTGTTCTGAGTTATTACATGTCTGATATCATTTGTGAATATAATGTTTCTTTATTGTGCGCACTTGTATGAATTGTGAATATTGGTAAGTATAAATGAAAGCACACAAATAAGCTAAGTTAATCAACTAACACTAGATTACTAGTAAGGACTTGGGTAATAAAACTGTTCGGCCCCCGAGCAAGGGCTGCACGAAGGCAGCACCTCAAGCTGTGAGGAAAGGGTAACGGCATGTATCGACGTGCGTGCAGGGTCAAACCGTGGACCACTTGAACTCATCAGACATCTCTAGGGTGCGGAAACCTGGTTCTAGCACCCTCCCATACTAGTTCAGGTGAAACCTCAATCCGTGCTCTGTTCACTATTGCAAAAAGGGCCAGTAGTACTAGGATTTGTTTGGCTAAATAACCTTTGAACCTGGGTCATGCCCCAACAAGCCAACAAATGGTTCCGTTTCCAGGACTAGGATCTGCATAAGGGATGTCTGATGTCGTGTCACTGGAATCCAATAAAGAAAGAAATTGAAAAATGGTTGGACAAAAAGATTCACGAGTTCACGTCGTAGGAAAATAGGAATCTGCGAGTATCAAAGGAACAGTGGTTAGAGTGCTACGTGTAAACAGAAATCCACGAAATTTTCTTTGCATCCTTCCCCTCTGATTTGTACGAGTGGATCGCGAAGCTAGCAAACAACCAAGGAAGATATAGGCTTGACAAACCAACTGTGTGGACCCCAGAGTTGGTGCGCAGGCTAGAAGCATCGAAAGATAACATCATGCATGTGGTGGACCATTGGCTTGATCAGATTGTAGGAGGGTTTATCACCAAGTTCGTGGTAGATATATCAGTCAACTATAGCAAGGCAGAATGACGCTTTCTCAAAGGACCGCGAGGTAAGTAAATTAAATATTTGAACACTTGGATTAAAATGCTACTATGTGAAAGGCAAGCTATGCGAATAAATTGATTTTTTGGGTCACGCGAAGTGGGTGGATCTATAGAAATTAAGGTAGTGCAGAGATAGAAAATAGCCCCTTGGTTTCACCTTCATGAGAAAGCGAGGAAGAGCTCGCGAAAGTTTCAACGAGAAGCGCGATCAATCTGATAAGGCAGCGAATTCCACACATACCACCTCTGCCTACACCACAACCAATTTCACCATCTTTAGCCCCATCTCTGCCACACCACCTCTGCCACCACCACAGTTCAGTATGGTGATCGCAATAAAGTTGTCAGTATTCAAAGGAGTAGGGAACGAAGACACAGACCAATTTTTGTTCGTGGTAAAGGCTGTATGGGAAGCATGAGGAGTCATGAATGACAACATAAAGAAGGCAACACTGGTAAGCGCATTGTAGGATCATGCACTGACGTGGTACATTAAGCACTCCAGTGACAATCCAAACACAGGGATCGCAGATATCCAAGTTGTGCTAAACAGGGAATTTAGTAGGCTGAAATCAGAGATGTAGTCGATTATCAGGTTTAAGGAAATCGTGATGCTTCCAGGCAAGACCCCCTGGGAGCTGGATCAGAGACTGAAGGGTATGATTCGTGAAGCCAACATGACCTTAACGGATGGGCAACACCACATATGGTTTGTAGCATCACTAATGCTGCATCTAAGGATGGCAATGTCCCAGTAGAAGTTATCCACCCAGGCCGAAGCCTTGGAGATTTCAATGAGATTGCACAAGACCCCAATACAAGATCCTAGCCTGGGAGTCCAACAAATCCATGCACAACTGAAAAATTTATGTTTGGAAATGCAGAGTTTAAAACAAGACAGGGAAACTTGTCCAGAGGCACACGAGGAGGTATGGTGCATAAAGTGCAAGGGACAGGGACATGGCAAGGACCATTGTCCAGTCTTCAAGAATTACTTGGTGGGAGGAGGACCAATGCCATTAAGACCAGGGGGAAAAGTAGGACAGAGCATGGCACCTGCACTATGGTGCGTGATTTGTCAGATAGGAGGAAAACATGCTACAGATAATTGTCATCTATTACAGAAGTATATCCAAACGTTCCAACAATTGTTCTATAATTTCTACAGTTCAGTAGGCCATGTTGAGTGCACTTGCAGAAGTTATGAACTGATGATGGATCTGACCCCTACCTATAGGGGTGCGGATGGCACGCACTGTATTTTAGGGGTGCGGATGAGGTCGAGGTGGAATGGGACTAGGAAGGGGTCACAGACAACTGATTACGAAGGGCCAAGGCATTATGCCCGCAATTGTACAAATCTGACAAGAGCATCATTTTTATATTGTACCCATTTTGATCATGAGATGGAGGACTGCCCTACATTGATAGCAAGGTTGTGTGATAAAGGAATACTCCAACCTCCCCCGACTCATAACCTACAAATGATGAGGTCTAAGCCAGGCAAAGAGGACTCGAATGTAAACATCGTGCTTTGACGCTATATCACGACAGGAGCTGACAAAGGTAAGTAGCCTGAAGAAATTGCGTGGGTTCGCAAGGCTTGTACAAAGGAACTTGAATTTGATTTGGAGTATGTGAAGGAGACATTCATGGAAGCTAAGAAGAGCTTCATAGAGGCCTCCACTTCAGGTAGTAAGGGTCAACTAGAACCGGAGATGGATCCTTCAATCCTCACTACCTTTCTGGAGACATGCATGAAGTTGTTGCATGACAACAAGGCTGTGAAAGGACTACAAGAAATTATCACTAGGTGCACTAGATCAAGAGAATCGAGCATAGTCCGGAAGCTCGAGAAGAACACATCGTGAACAGGAAGGGAAATGAGATTGACTGCAAAAATCAGGGAGTATGAAATGGATCAAGTAATTTTGGATCTAAGATTGGACGTGAATATACTGCTAAAGTAGACATGGGAGTGCATGGGTAGGTCGGCGTTGTAGTGGTCTCCTATTCAATTATGAATGGTGAACCAGCAGAAGATCCTACCAATGGGAATATTGCAAGGAATAATGATAAATATCGAAGGTGTCAGCACTCTTGCAGATTTCGAAGTGATAGAGATTATTGATGACAGCAATCCCTATCCCGTGCTACTAGGAATAGATTGGGCCATTGATATGAATGGAGTGATAAATATGAAGAAGTGCAAAATGATTTTTGAGGAAAATTCACTACGCGTAGTAGTACCTCTAGACCCTACAAAAGGAGCCTGCTACACATACTCGGTACGCAACGATGATAGTGATGATGATCTCGACTGTATCTACATGATAACCATGCGAGAGCAGGACTGGGTAAATCCTACAGAGGATGGCAGGATTTCATGGGAGCACGAAAGCTCCTACACTTCGGATTCAGAGGAAGAAATAGAAAGATGGCAAAACCAGTTACATGAGGTAACCACGCTAAATTGAAACATGATGATAAAGTCACTAAGCTGGGTAGAAACAGAAGTAAGGGATCTGCCTATGTATGACAGGTTGACATCGGTGGATGAATTCCTATACAAATTTGAAAGCAAAGTTCCAGAACAGCAGTGGTTCGATGCTCTGAAATAGGCACTTCACGCTACACCTACAAGATGGTGGGGTATGCACCAGCAAAGTTTCTGGGAGTGGTGCAAATGTAGAAGGTTGATGCTTATATGATTTGGAAAACCCAAGTTGCAGATGAGAGCCAGGTATTATGGGAAAAATAACCTGCGCATCCACCTTTCCAGATGGGTATAGGAATATGGTACTCAGCCTGCACGAATGCACACCACTCTCACGATAGGAAACAAGAACAACAAGCACGAGCAGGTGGACGTGGCATGCATAAGGAAGCTTGTTCTCAAAGCATGTGTTCAACCATGGATTTACGAGGCCTTCACAATCATGACAAATATTTAAGGGAAGCTCGCGCACATATAAGGGATGCATACGCAGATGCAGTGAAGCACGCCGAACGGAGAGGTCTCAGAAGAACAGATGCAGTAGGTTCAACAAACAGTAGCTTAGTGTGCTACAGACATTAGTATTGTTCGTGAACAGTTGGAAGGACTTCATGCCAAGATTTCCACATTGACAAAGTGACTCGAGGGTTAGTCATGATGTTTGTGTTGGGGGCCTATTGGGCATGGAATCCCCCCAAGGCATTTTTGGGGCTCGAAGCCCAAGTTTTGAGTTCATATTGTTGTAAAGCTTCGTGAATTGCGAGCGCAAAATGTATGTTAGAGTCATAGGGTTTTCCGCCCTGGTGTGTAATGTAATGTCGGCCTACCCATGGTCTGCGCACCATGGGATTGTATAAATAGAGTAAGCCTCTAAGTTGTAAAGACATCAATCGAAAAGAGGATGAGAATGAAAGATCTTAGAGATTACGTAGAAGTCCAAAGTGTGCCATGGGTCGTAGAGTAGGAAGAGGCTCTGCAGCTGAGCGCACAGAGGCCTAGTAGAGTTCGCAACTCAGTGTGCGAACCCCTACAACTAAGTGTGCAGGGAAGAGTCGAGTATGTAATCGGAGAAGAGATTAATAAAGAAAGGTTTTGCTACCAATTATGTGTATCTGTTATGAGTTATTACATATTTTATATCATTTGCGAATATATTGTTTCTTTACTGCATGCACTTGTATGAATTATGAATAGTGGTAAGTATAACTGAAATCATACAAATAAGCTAAGTTAATCAACTAACACTGGATTACTAGTAAGGACTTGGGTATTAAAATTGTTTGGCTCCTGGGCGGACCACTTGAACTTATTAGACATCTCCAGGGTGCAGAAACCTAGTTCTAGCAACTTCCCATATTACTTTGGGTGAGACCTCAGTCCACAATCCATGGACTGTTGCTGAAAGGGCTAGTAGTATCGAGATTCGTTTGGGTAAATCACCACTAAACCTGGGTCAGGCCCCAACAGGCTAACACTTGGCATAGTCAAGAATTTACATATTGGTGTGTCTTGCTCTCCGAATGAGATTAAGAATTATAAACCTTTATTTCAGGACTTCTGATACATCTTTTCCTAGTCTTACAAGGAAATCCTAGGGATTGATCCAAATATTGTGGTTCATGAAATAAAAAAATATCCCGATGCTAAACCAATCTAGCAACGCCTCTGTTTGGTTAATCCGAAGGAGGCTTCTGCAATTAAATATGAGGTTGAAAAACGTCTACGTGTTGGTTTCATCTATACAATTCCTTTGATTGATTGGGTGTCACATATTATTCTTGTGATGAAGAAACATGGAACAATTTGTGTATGTGTTGATTATCAAGACATAAAGCATACTTGTCTGAAGGATAATTATCCCACCCCATTCATCACCCATATTTTTGATGAATGTGGTAGTTATGAAATCTATTCATTCATGGATGGATTTTCCAGCTGTAATCGGATCAACATTCATGGAGTGGATGAACATAAAACTACATTTATTTGTCTGTGGGGAACTTTTTCATACCGGAAACTCCCTTTTAGGCTGAAGAATGTTGGGGCTACATTTCATAGGGTGATGAATTACGCCTTCCGTGATATCAAACACATCTTGCAACCTTATCTAGTTGATCTCACTCCTCACTCAAAACATCAAGTTGATCACTCGATGTTAGATCCATTTGTTGTCGACGTAGGCAGTACATATTTGATTAAATCCTCACAAATGTGTGTTTTACATTAGCTCTGGCTGATTTCTTAGTTTTTTTGTTTCGAAACATAGAATTCGTATTGATCCTCTAAAAGTTTAGGCAGACATAGATCTTCCTATGCCTTCCTCTCTCCTTCAGCTCCAACTAATCCAAGGGAAGGCTAACTTTCTATGGAGGTTTGTCACTAACTACATTTGATGCCTTGAAAGATGTACTAATTCAAGAATCTATGTTATATCCTGTGGATTAACAACGATTTATTTTTCGTATCTTGTTGCTACAGTCACTACCATCACAATGGTATTGGTCCAAGAGGATGATATAGGGAGTGAACATCCCATTTAATATTTAGTTGGAATCCAATGATACCAAAATCAAGTACACTCACGTTGATAAGTTAGCTTTGGTAGTTTTTCTAGCTATCTAAAGATTACGCCATTATATATTTCTTCAAAAAACAATGGTAATTTAGGATTTCAAACCTATGACATACATTTTGTTACGTCAATTGTTGGGAGGAAATTACTCCAAATGGATCGTCATCTTGTAGGAGTTTAACCTGGAACTCATCAAATCCAAGTCAATGAAATCCTTAGTTTTCACTAAGCTGATTTTCAATCTTCCCACAGGTGGTTCTGAATCCACGTCTGAAAATTCAATCTCAGACAAGTCATTGTTTATGATTTCATCAGCTAACCCTTGGTATGGAGACGTCCTTGTGTATCCCCAGATCCATAGTTTCTATTCTAATACCTCTTGTTTTGGGCAGAGAAATATTTGACATCAAGCGTAAGATTATATAACCACTGGTAACACCCTCTATCATCATGGTATCGATACAGTTTTCTAAAGGGGGCTCACCCATGAGGAGGACGAGAAATTCCTTAATGAATGCCACTTGGGGGCATATGGTGGCCATTTATATCATTATTATACTCCACAGAATATCCAATGTTTTGGTTACTTTTGGCCTACCATTTTTCACGATTGTGTCCTCACTATCCAAAAGTGTCATTCATGCCATATTTTTTATCGCAAGAAACGTGCTCATCCCATACCTATGCATCCTATTATTGTTGTAGGTCATTTTCCAAAATGGGGTATCGATTTCATAACATGTAACCCTCATTCGGTTGGGGGGAATGGCTACATCATTATAGCATTTGATTACTTTACCAAATGAGAGGAAGTGATGCCTGCATTTAATAATATCGGAAAAAATAGCTACATATTTATTTTTCAACCATGTCATCGTATGGTTTGGTGTTCTGTAAGCCATAGTTATGAGTCACAGAAATAATTTTTGGAATCATATGATGACCAAAATGACTACCATGTTGGGACTTTCCCATGAAAGTTACACTACCTACTGTCCCCAAGTAAATGGACAAGTTGAGGCTATCAATAAGGTTCTTAAAAACATGTTTCAACGCATGATAGGGTTCCATAAATCAGACTGGAATTTACTTCTTTTTGCTACCTTGTGGGCATACCGAACCTCTGTCAGGACTATTACTGGATTTACACCATTTCAGTTGTTTTATGGCCTAGAAGTTATCCTTCCGATAGAATATGAAATTCTGTCATTGAAATTGACTATAGAAATTATTCTTGCCACTTCTTCGGAAGAGGAATGTCTTTTCAATCTACCACAGTGAGTTGAGACATGGTGTGATGTTTCTTTAGCTAATGAAGCTCACAAGAGACATATCAAGGCGCAGTATGACAAGAGTGTCAATCTTAATGTCTTCTTAGAAGGAAACCTTATTCTTCTTTATGATCAAGATTTTGATAAATTATCTACAGGAAAGTTCGAGCCAATGTGGCTAGGTCCATATATTTTCAAACTTGTTCTTGTAAAAGGGGCCTATGAGCTAGTATATTTTGATGGAGTTCGATTGTAACAACCTAGAAATGGGAAGTACCTTAAGAAATATTATGCTTGATTTTGCATAGTACATTATGTATATGTTGTATATAGGTTGGTTCAGTGTGTCCCTTTAGAATCTCCTTTGGTCTCTGTTAATCTCGTTTACATATAGTTTTTAGATATTGGCATCCTTGGAACCATTTGTTGGCTATGATGATGGTGCTAGTGATAGTACTCGGAACCTATCTTCTGTAGCATGGGCATGTTTGCTCCAGATTTCTAATTAGTGAGTCTACAAGGTATCTGTCTTGGTCTCTCTACCAATAACATTGTTGAGTATAACGTGGTGATCAAACTACTATCTGATGCTATTTCACATGGAAACTTTCCTATAGTCATCAGATTGGACTCACAACTTGTAGTACTACATATGACTAATGTCTACTCAGTTAGAAGTCCAACTATGCTACGCATGTTCTTAAGGGTTTTCCTTCTAGAAAGACACTTCAATTACATAAAATATTGACACATTTCTATAAATATAAATACATTTACAGATGCATTGGCTAATCATGTTTTAGATAGACATTTGAGACACATGTAAATAGTTTTTAATACACATCACATCAGTTGAAAGCGATAATAGAAATGTAGGATACACTAACACATATGGAAACACGACCTATCATATCCAAAATATACATGCAAATATGGCAGTATGCCTCCTAGTAGACTAATCATATTTCTCATCATAGCATGCCACTGCACAAGCTATCTTGTGTAGTAGATGATCGATATGCCCTAGCACTCCAATAGTATGTCACTATAGTAGCATAGCAAGTTGGTCGACCGTGGTTTCAATTATACCATGTGTCATCCCCTCCATATGACGCTCTACCTCTACAAGGGTCTATGCTATGTTGAGATCATGTAGTAATTCCCATCCTACTACAACAACTTGTACTGGTGTTGGTTCTGGTTGTGGGTCTCCTACTCGTTGGAGATATGACATACCCACAGGTCAAACGAGTCCAATATTTACATGTACAAATTGATGGTTTAGCCTTGGAAACATAAAAAAAACACAAAATACTTATACAACTTAAAATAAAAGATGGTCAAAATATATTACATATAGCACCCCATTTCTCTCCCTCAGGAAGCAAGATCTCTAGATCTTTATGTCAACCCCTCGATATGGATAATCATCCACCATGATAAAATGCATGCTCATCCATATGAAGAAACTAGTGTGAAGCTCATGGATGATGGATCTACATGGTGAAAAATGATATCTATCCACCTCCTCATCCATGGAATGCTCGCATCAATGGGCTCAACTAAGATATGTTGAGGCCGTAGCAATGAAATCCTCTCTAGAGTAAAGGAGACCAAGATTGCTCCATAGAGAAATTTATTTATTCTCCCATATTTTGCTTTAGTCAGTTGTTATTTCATGTTGACCAACACTCCCTCACTCCAGTGAAGACAATTGGATCTATACATTCTAGATCATGCTACATGTATGACCTATTTGTTGGCATTATGATTATTTGTTATACTTGATGGCAACCCACTCATAGAAGATCATCTCACTTAGTTATAACTAGATGAATCTTCAAGAAGAGGTATCAGATGTGACTGAATGCCTGGGGTATAGGACAGCTCAAAGTAATTAGATGATAGTTCTACGTGTGACAAGTTAGCTTTGCCATCAAGTCCAAAGGGGGATATTGTTGGCATTATGAGACAAGTGTTGTCCTTGAAGGCAAATTATCTTAGATTATAAATTATAGTGCAGCAAAGTTCACGCACTTTCATGAAGATAAAAGTTTATTTCATGTAGAGAAAAGTTCACGCACTTTTATGCAGAGAAAAGTTTATTTCATATGGAGAAAAGTTCACACACTTTTATGCGGAGAAAGTTTATTTCATGTGGAGAAAAGTTCACGCACTTTTATGCGGAGAAAAGTTTAATTCATGTAGAAAAAACTCACGCACTTTTATGTGGAGAAAAAGTTTATTTCATGTGGAGAAAAGTTCACGCAATTTTATGCGGAGAAAAGTTTATTTCATGTGGAGAAAATTTCACGCACTTTTATGCGGAGAAAATTTTATTTCATGTAGAAAAAAAGTTCACGCACTTTTATGTGGAGAAAATTTGTATTTCATGTGGAGAAAATTTCACGCACTTTTATGTGGAAAAAAAGTTTATTTCATGTGGAGAAAAAGTTTATTTCATGTGGAGAAAATTTCACGCACTTTTATGTGAAGAAAAAGTT
>APFE031486623.1:9474-34221 GCA_000404065.3 Pinus taeda
CCAACAACCTGGAGATAATCCAGCAACAGATTTCCTATTGTTGTCATCTACAGAGATTTCTGCCTATTTTAGTTTAAACAGAAAATCTCAACAACAACTCCCAACAGTTCACCCCAAATATTATATTAAACTTCTACAAATATATTTGGCAAGTATGATATACAAAGTTTCAGTTTACAAGTTCGTGGCAGTTTCCTAGTTTCGCCAGCAGCTCGTCCATGTGGTTATACCCAAGTCATGCAATTTATTGTTACTCCAATGCAACTTCTACCGAGTCGTACAACCCATCATTACTCTAGTGCAACTTCTACCCAATCGTGCAAACAACCCAGAAACCCCGAATTCTACCCAGAGAAAAAGACCAACTCGTTTTCGGTTCAACAGGCTTGTTGGACAAGCCTCACCTTACTTGTCACCTTCGTTGCGTCGTTCACTGCCTTTGGTTCGAATCTCTTGTTTCTGTGATTTTCTTTTTGGTCCAATTTGCTTGTTTGCTTGGATGGTCACCTTGGTCAAATGACCCTCCATCTTATTTAAATGTTTCCTTCTTCATGGTCGACGTCCCTTCATTCAACTTGAGCCAACCTGTCATGTGGCTGAACGCATCTGCCAACCTACCAACATTTGGGTGAACACCATTTCTGCGGGTGGGCACGCCCTAGGCCGACCTATTGGTGGGTAGTCAGGCGCCTCTTGTGGGTGGGCGCACCTTGCCTTACTGTACACGCCAACTCCTGTCGCTCGTCGCTTGAACCATACGTCATTGTCATTCATTTGTTCGCACGCCATGTCACTATTGTTCATCGCTTGCCCATCACGACTCGGTCGTGTCGCCCTTGCTCAGGCACCCCTTGGTGCAGGTCGTTATAATGTGTGTGGGTCCACCGAAGCAGCCGCTGCTATAAATAATGAATGTGCGCTCTCCCCGCTGTTCTTGCTATGGGTGGCCGCTCTTTTCCAGACGCTCTCTGCTATATCACAATGTCATGTGGGCAGGTGCTCTCCACCTAACTCAGTTCAGTTTTTTTTTTTTGCCTCTCATCATATTCGTGGGAGGTCACGGTAGCCGGTTGGCCATAGTACCAATACTCGACAATTTGTTCGTGGGAGGTCACGTTCGCCGGTTGGCCATAGTAACAATATCCGACAATTTGGGTTACACTAACCTTTAACATAACTAGATTTTTATCCACAAAATTTGAATCAACAAAGTACCTTAACAAACACCCTCTTGTCATTTACTCTTAGCCCACAAACATTATTTAATATAAGTTTAATCTTAACTATTATAAATATAATAAATATGAACTTTGAATACGACTTTTTAGCTATAATGAATTTGGAATGTTTAAAATATCGATTCTGTGAAGTCTTCCCGGCCTTAAAGTATACCATTCAAGGCAATTGGATTTTCCATTTGAGGAAAGTGGGCTTGATAGGAATTTTTGTATCCGGTGAGGTATCATTCTATATTTATTTGACATGGACATGGGAGTTGGTAGTTCATGAAATGACTATATTGCATTACATATTTATTTGACATGGACAAGAGGGTTGGTAGTTCATCCTTCATAAAATGACTTTATTGTCTTGTGACGGCAGTGTTGCATGTAAGTCCAGTCAAGTATTATTTATTTGAATTTTGTAGTAACTTGGTAAGTGAAAGTCTTTCTTCCTTGTCGCGTGTGAGTTAATTCGATTAAAGGTTTCAAACCCAAACCTAACTAACATATATATTATTATTAGTTTTCAAACTGAATGAACTTGGGTAGGCCCCAACCTAATATAACATATATCTTTTTAGCAGTTTTCAAACCGAATGAACTTGGGTAGGCCCCAAACCTAGTATAGCATATATATTTTTAGCAGTTTTCAAACCGAATGATCTTGGGTCAGACTGATCCAAGGAGAATTGAACCATGCCACACCCACGCCACAGAAGACCAAAAGCTTAGCTACAGACTTCAACCAACTGGACTACCAACTTAACCATTTTACCATAACTTTTGCCTTATTCTTAGATGAATAACGTATGGGCAAACGCTGCAAAATTGCTGGTAGAATTAGGTATACCCTTGCTAACCGACCATTCGACCTCCAAAGTTATTGTGAGTTCGAGGGATAACAGAGCACTGTTAGAGATGGGGGTTAATGCAGAAAGATCCACAATAAAAATGGAGAATTTGCTTGAAGATGACAGTTGGCCGTTGGTTAATGGGCAGGCATTACCGATCCAAAAGAGTCGGAGTTCACAGTCCGGAGGCTACCAAACGCCGATGGTCAAGGCCTTCAGGAAGCTCTATATGATCCCCTGAGGTGGAGTTATGACGCCCTAGGCAGGTACGACACTAATCTGCAATTGTGCTTTTTATACTGCCTCGCAGGTAAGGGTTTGGCAGCCTTAACTGAAGATGAATGTTCAGGGCGCACTCGGTTTTTCTTCAACTACAACAAATTGAGATCGCTCCCGATGTCGTTCCGAGCTCCAGAAATCTCCTCATTGACCTTGGCTGGAAATGCAAATCTCGGAGAAATTCCAAGAAAACTGGTTCGAAGTATGGTCTCCCTAAAAATTTTAGATTTGAATGGGACGTCCGTCCGGTAATTGCCGGAGAGTGTAGGGTGTTTGAAATAGTTGGTATGCCTTGCATTGGTAGGGGTGCCCATTACTAGGCTGCCTGCCTCACTTACAGATCTTGTAAGCCTGGAAGTTCTCCTACTTTGGTGGGTCTAAAATCACAGAATTGCCTTCGAACATTCATAGGCTAAGATCCCTTAAGGCTTTTAGGGCTTGAGCGTTGTGAAGATTTACAATCTCTCCCACGGAGTATAGCACTGCTTACCTCTTTGCAATGCTTACTTATGAATGGTTGCAGTCGGGTGTGGACAAAAAGCGGCCAGAGAAGTCGTTCTAAAATGGTGCCTTCTATCAATGATTTGTGCACTCTGACATAGCTGAAGAAGTTATACCTGGATAACAATGGAGAGTTCATCAGCGAGGGAACAATGGGGAGTATGGATCAAATAGAGATACTCCATTGAGATTCACAGTGTTCGCAAATTTACCAGATGACTTCTTCAGTATGTACAAGATCGAAAGGCTTTCGCTAAAATGTTCTTGTGTGGTATATATGGATAGCAGGTTTTATAAATTTCAGAGTTTAAGCTCACTTAGATTGGAGGGATGTAATAAGTTGGAAAAACTTCCATAACTACATAACCTTCATAATTAAAAAAAATTAGAAATCATAAATGGTTTAAAATTAAAAAATTTCCCAGAAAAATTTGGTAAAACAGGGACATTTTCTTTATTGGAAACATTTTCACTGGTTTTGTTAGAAAATTTAGAAGAGTTACCCATGATAGAAGAAGTAGGTGCAATGCCTTTCCTTCAAATTTTCACTATCAAGTTTTTTGTTTTTTGTTTTTTTCCCGGAGGTGGCAAAACCTATCAAACTCAGCTGTCAAACCAACAGTGAGGACAGCCATCTCTAGCTGCTATCCGTGAATGTTGGTTTGACTCATCACCGTTATCAAGGAAAACCATGTTGGTTTGACTCATCACCCTTATCAAGGAAAAGCACGCCACCTGTAATAACCCGCTGGTGGTCCGTAAGGGAGAGGCCTTTCACTCCTGCCAGATGCCTCTGCGCTGGTGGTCCATAAGGGAGCAGGGTTTCACTCTTGCCAGATGCCTCTGGGTCTTGGGTCGTTACCTTGTTGCCTTACATTTGAGTTTGGTGTAATGAATTTTCTCTTTTTTTTTTAACAAGAGATTGGGGAGAGGACTGGCTACATGTCCACCAGAGCTTTAGGATTGTGTAACTTTTATATGGAGTCACTTTAGACTTCCAAATTTTTCTGAGATATGTAATAACATGTACATTATTCCCAGATTTCTTTTTAACATATAATGGGTTGAAATTGTTTTTATGATATAAGATGAAATTCCAAAGTGGTCTAAATATCTTTTTAACTCCAAAGTTATAATTGATAATTGATTTGTTAATAATTAATCAATAAAAAATAGATGTCATTTCATTAAGATTTAAAATTAAATAAAATGTAATTTTTTTACTACCAAATTAATTTTTTAAAAAAAATCTATAAATATTTATTTTAATATTAATATTTTACACAAAATAACAATGGCACATGCACATACAAAATAACATGTACATATAAATAATTTCATAAACAATTTAACATTTGTATTTTTTTCTTATTTAATTGATTCATAATGGAAGTCTATTTATACACTCTCACAATTATTAAACTATATTCAATTTAGGAATCTCTCTCATATCTAAAAATACAATTTATGTTTGATCATCTTAAATGTAATTCATTAAAAATGAAGTTTAGATTTTTTTTGTTTATTTAATTCATTCATAACGGAATTCTACTCATACACCCTCACAATTATTAAACCCTATTCAATTTAGGAATCCACTCTCATATCTAAAAATACAATCTATGTTCCATCATCCTAAATGTAATTCATTAAAAATAAAGTTTACACATTTGTAATTATGTAATTCTTTAAAAATAAAATTTAGAAGTTTGTAATTATGTTATGGGGAAGATATTATAATGTTGGGACAAGTATATATTTAAATAAATTAATTAATTAAAAACATAATTTCCACTCAATTAAAGAAATAATTTATTATTTACTTAATATTATAAAATTAAAAATTATTAAAAATAATAAAATTTTTTAAAATAAAAATTAAATTCGATAATTTCTTTTATTTTTATTAGGAATGTTTTCAATAATTTTATTTAAAACATTTAGAAAAATTACCAGTGAAAAAAAGAATACAATACTTTCACTTCAAATATTCACTAGCATGTTATATCAAGCATTGAGCATATTACCATAAAATTATTTTGAATAATAAAAAACTTCCCAAAAAAAATAAGGCTGCGGGATTGTTCAATGGTGATAGAGAATTTAGAGAAAATGGGAAAGACAAAACCAGAAAATCGGAAAGGCAATAGTGGTAACAAAGAAAGTTTATAGGAGAGGGTATAAATATTTTAGGAAGATTGATTTAAGTAAAAGTTATAAGGGAACATTATTTTTTTAGAGTGAATGTTGGTGTAATAAATTTTCTCTCCTTTTACTAGAGAGGAGTAGATTTCCAAATTTTTATCTCATATATACTAACATATTTTATATTTTTTCTGAATTAGGACTGTGTTTCAATGTGTTTTAATGATGTGCATGAAATTCAAGTTATGTTAAAATATTTTATGTAAGTTGTAAAATAGAGATTGATAATTGAATATATTAATGGTTGATCTATAATATATCTTCAGATGAATAGATTTTAAAATTGAATTTTAAAAATTTAAAATTATCGCTTTATTTTAAAATATTAAAATATATATTTTATTTATTAAAACATTTTTATATATATAGACAATAAAATCAAAAATAAAAATAATATATTATTATATATATATATAAACAATTTATCATATTTTATTATTATTATTATTTTAAGTTATGAATCTTTGTATTACATAAAGTTTACAAATTTGGAGTATCTTAGCTAACCGATTATTGTATTGAGCCAAAAAAAAAAAGGTTGGTTGTCACAAAACTGTTACAGGTATAACCATTTATCAATATGATTGAAACCATATGACCTCGTGTAAAGTGTAGAACACTAAAAAAACAGGAGGACAACACAAATACATTAGCCACAAAATGACTTAAGTCGCAGTGCCAAGTCTACTTGTTGAGGTTCTCCTCGCCATGCTTAAGCTCAAGTGGATCTTCCCATTCCCCTACTGTTGGTCTATAGTATTCGTTGTCATCAAGCAGAGGGTGCTCAACTGGAAAAGGATGCCTAGCTAGTAGATGGTGCACTGTTGGCGGAGGATGGTTGATGCCACTGTGGCATATGGTTTGGGATCCTTTTCTGCTAGGTGTTTTGAGATCTACTAGAATTTCCTGCATTGCGCTACGCGGTTACTGAAGCATGGATGATGATTAACCCTCATTTCTCCTCATAGTTTTCCTATGGGGTCTGGTGTCTTGTGACATAGAATCTATAAGGCTATGAGTAGAGGAACTATTTGTAAGCAAGGATTTAGGAGTTGAAGACCTAGAACACCAACAATATCACATAACGTTGCCAAGGAGTGACTCTTGTGAAAGTCAAGGTCCATAACACAACCCTCGAGCTCCGCATTAACATCTTCCTAATCTCTGAGGTGAAAACCCATTAGATTGTGAAGAGTGCATAGGTTGTCGCTGGTGTTTACCAACTCTCGGGCCTCCAAGTCTGCAACTAAGCACTGATATTGCCAAAGGATTTTGTCATCAAAGTGTTCGGCTCCCTGTCCATGCCAAGGAGGGAGAGGCAGTTCGCCTCGATATTTGCCTCCCCTTTGAGGTCTGCCACACTCTCTCACCATAGCTACATAGTAGATACACCTCCAACCTTTTGATGCTCACTCCTCTAACGTTCGGTAGCTAACAATTCTGCTTTTGGCTGCCAATGCCTACAAACTTCTTCACATTTTCATTGAGCGGATGATTACAAATATTAGGTGGATGAGTGTACCAATCTCTGTTAGACCATCAATGTTGAGGAGATAGTAGCATGACAACACACCACCAACACTGGATATTTGTGCAGCGAAGAGGGTAAGCCAGTGGCACCACCATTATCTTGAATTAGTTGTTCTAATCGCAATAACCATTAGAATGGTGTTGATGGTGATGGACTTGACAACATTCCGGGGATCTCCGCTCTATGAAGTCGCAACTAGACCTCATATCATTTCACGTAGAAGTCCCATTGAGTACGATGTCCCAGTTGCCATTATCTTAAAGATTTTCCCTAGCTCTTGTTGTTCAGCACATGACAATGTTATGCTTGTATATTCAAAAATTGAGGTGTGTATGCCCAGTGAGTGCATAATGTAACTTGTGTCCAACTTCTCTTATTGTAAAGGGAGAGAGTAAAAGTGAGCCTCTAGATGAGAGGTAGTAGTACCACCCAGGGAAAGACACATGTAAACCAACAAGGTCAAACCATCATCCAGCAGATTAGTCCACAACGGATGTGGTAGTCGTTAAAACCAAAGTGCAAGGGAAAACACATACACCATCCAGCAGAGTAGTTCACATAGATGTGACGATCATTATAACCAATAAAAAAGAATGGTCTTTCTAATGTCCTGCAGAGTAGTCCACATGGACGAGACAACAATGATAAATAATACAACACATCTTCAACAATGTAAGTACTAAAATAACCAAAGTAGTTCAAGTCTTTTAGTACAAGTTAAGTAAACACACATTACAAATGTTTAAAGAGTAGTCTTACAAACATCTAAAAAACATGTGTGAAGATGTGCTGGCCTTAGCAGGCTTCTGAATTAAGCAAAAGTACGAAGACACATTTGTACACCATACATCACTAGTCCTAGTAGTGGGACAATGGAGCCACTCCTCGCTCCTCAAAGAACATACTACAGATTCTCAAGGCTATGTGGGAAGAGCCAAGGTGAAAAGTCCTTGATCATACAATGGGAGGGGTATATATAGCCAAGGGTTATGCTTGACCCTTCTGACTCTTGGACTGCCCTTGTGGCTGTTTAATTTCCCATGACTTTTCAACTGACATGACTCTTCAAATTTTTGTGTTCGTCCATTGGACTCCAATCTACATTACATTCAGTTACAACGGATATGGACCATATTGGTGATGTGTCCAAGACAACTCATGACACTACTGACATGTGCTAGTTGACTATGGTGTCCATGTCAAGCTGCCACAGTACTGAGTGATGGATGTACTCTTGGTGTGCTTTGTCTTCTCCTTCGAATGATGCAGTGCTGCAGGGTCTTTGATGGTCTTGGTCTTACATGATGGTCCAATGCATGTGTTCCTTTCACTTATTGCTTGATATGTTTGGTATGTTCGTCCAGCTGCAAGAAAGTCTTCTAGCATGTGCATTCCTTCTTCATCTCGTTCCTCGTCTTGCCATGATCTACCAGTGTACCTATTCCTACAATTCACTCATGATGGGATGACATCAAATCCAAAACCTCCTAGTCTAGCATGATGCATTGTTATCGTGTTCTGGGTGACAGGGAGGGAGGAGAACTCACTGAGACAATGCAACGCGCAGCTCAGGCTAGAATGAGGAACTCTAGGAGGACAACCTGCACTGTTTGAAAAACTACGCAGTGACCACTGGGAGGCAGAATTACGCAATGAAGGTCACCAGTGTCCACTGTAAGGTGGGACTCTAAGGGGGGCACTTCTGCACAGTTCCTAGAGGGAAGACAAGATAGGGCTGCAAGGGATATGTGGGAAATTCTGTGATGTTTCCAAAGGGAAGATAGAGCAAGGATGCAGAGGGACAACTGGGCAGTTCTCTACAGTTTCCAAAGGGAAGATAGAGTAAGGATGCAGAGGGACAACTAGGCAGTTCTCTACAGTTTCCAAAGGGAAGACAGAGCAAGGCTATAGAGGGACAATTTTGGAATTCTATGTAGTTTCTAAGAGCAGTGCAGGACAAGGCTGCAAGGGACGTGTTGAGGCATGAATGCACAATTTCAGAGAACAGTGCAGAGCAAGGCAGCAGAGGACCAGCTAGGCACATATGTGCAGTTTTCAAGGATAGTGTAGACCCAGGTCTTAGAGAAGTGCAGATTTTCGGCAGACAAGAAGGAGGCTTGATGACTGTGGTTGAGAAATGCGCAGTTGAGTTTGGATATGGAGGCAATCTCTGCACAATTCTGGGAGGCAGATAGGCTACTCAGCTTCGTGATTACACATTTTAGATGACCTAGAGGATAGCCCCAAGCATTGCGCAATTCCACGAAGCAAAGTAGGGTCACTGAGGGTTGAGACTACACAGTGCAGCTCAATCAGGGTTCAGTGGAAGAGGGTTTTCCGATCAGACAAATTTTCAGGAAAATGGTTAAGTGTCGAAAGCAAGTGACCTTGTGCAAACTTGACATTGTGATCATACACTTAGCATACATGATGACGAGACAACATAGACCACCAGGATAACAAGACAGAACATGCCCTCGGTGAGACTGTCTTAGAGCTTGAGAGAAACGAGCATGACACATGTGATAGACCTTCGAACATCCATGACGACACTTGCGCGATAGTGCTTACAAATTTGTGTGTAAGTACGATGGATGTTCATATAGCGAAGAAAACCCAAACACACAAAGACAAACCTTCAAACTCACTAGAACAAGATTGAAAGCATGACAAAGAAAATAACATGCCGAAAGAGGACCGCTGGTCAAACAAGAAAAAAGGTGAAAAAGTATTCACAAGAGCTCATGGGGTGAGCTCGAGTGTTTGCAACCATCATAGGAAAAACAAGGAAGGCTTCGAAATTTGGATGCAAGCCACAATTTTGGAGGGTGTTGCAGTCGCTACAACACTTGGCGACACACTAGTTGAATACTACCTTCTCCGTTTTGGTTCATTTTCAGCGCAGGGCCTTGGCCTTTTGGGGAGTATTGATTCGTTATATAGATCACTTCAGCTTCTCCATTTACCACATTGAAATACATGGTTCACCTTGTAGAAAATCAGTTGAAGACAACACAAAATTCAGCTAGATCAGAGTGTTTCATATTAGGAAGGGTAATTTGGCTCACGACCTTAAGATTTTTCAGAGTATAGTTTTCATCTCTGGCATTTCTCTGCCACTAGTAGGCTTGGACAGTACCCCGATGAAGTCACGCAGGAACACAAACATTTCTTCACTACCAACAAGTCTAGACAGTACCCCGGTGGATTCGCTTGCTTCACCTCTCTGCGTAGGAAGGCTTTATCTTCTTTTGCCTTTGTTATTTTTGAAGGAGGATTGTGCATAGGCACTTATTTATTTTTGGGGCTAAAGAGGGATCCCAAATTATTGAGAGAAGAAGAGGTTGTTCCTTCAGAGAAGCATGTAAATACCTCTAATTTAGGTTTGCTCATTTAGATTTCCCCCTACTTCGTTTCTATTAGTGGGATAAGCTTGAACACACAAAGCAGAAAATTGAGTATAGGCATGAGGTTTCCCAGACTGGACACGGGCTCATGGTTTAACCAAAAATTTCCTTATGGATAGAACGTATTTTCTGTCAAGATTTCGTCAGCCAAAAGTCACAACCAAGCACAAAGAAGACAGACACAACACTGGAAAAGCGTTGTCGTGTCACAAGACTCTTTGAAATTCAACAACATACACATGTAGAAGCCAGAACGCAGTACGGGATATTTTATTTACAAAAAAAAGAAACAAAACAGAAAAGCAAGGCAAAACATCAAAGCAAAATAATAGTAAAGCAAAGAAAAAAATATAGCATCAATGAAATAACTATGTACACAGTGTGGGGTGTGGCCCCAGAGCATTGAAAATATCATTTTAAGTCTTGGCCATTGATAGGGAGTGTCAATCTTCCCATCAAGTGATTGGAGGCGATACATGTGTTGGCCAAGCTTCTCTTGAATGGTGAATGGGCCAATCCATAGGGATCAAAACTTCATGTGTTTGCCTTTGTCTTTGTGGGGTGTATCCCTCTTCAAGACTAAGTCACCCACATTGAAGCTGGTACTCCTTGTAGACTTTCTATCGAACCATCTCTTGATACAGTTCTAATGAAGTGTAAACTTTTCTTTTTCTTTCACCCTTTCTTCTTGTTGCTTGTGCAATGTGTCCACCCTACGCTGAACTAATAGACATGACTTGCCTTGGGATTCTTGGGATAACTGGAGAGCTGGCAAGTAGATATTCGATGGGAGGATGACTTCTTTTCCGTATACCAAGAAGTAGTATTCATAGAGGGCTTAGGTATGATTCGGTCATCCCATAGAGCATTACCAGAGCGAAGTGCCAGTTTCATTTTTCAGAGTAAATGGTCTTTTTTATGATGTAGATAAGATTTTTGTTTATGGACTCGGGAAGACCATTTCGTTGTGGCTAGTAGTTAGCAGAATGATTTAACACAATACCATTTGTAATGCAAATTCATAAAGATTTAATGAAGAAAAGTATGTTGCATTGTAAAAAAAAGTGATACAGGAATGCCAAACCTTGAGATGATGTTTTTCCTTAGGAAGTTGATGACCTCCTAGTCATTCACTTGTTTTAGTGGAACTGCTTCTGTCCACTGCGTAAAGTAATATGTAGTAGTTAATATGTAGCGGTATTACTTTGACGAATGTGGGAAAATCTCCCTCATGATGTCCATGTTGAAAATGGCAACAAGAAATGCTAAAAATAACAGTTTGGGTATCAGTACTGGATTGGGCAATAGGGAATGAAAAATGGAAGTGCTAAAAATAGAAGTTCTATTTTTAGTAGTGCAGTGTGGATTCCTATTTTAGTCAGTCCTTGGACCAGAAATAGGAAGAAAATTCGAATTTGGTCTTACCAAAGTTTGAATATTAATTAATTAATTTAGTTTGAGTTAATTAGTTAAGGAAAATCAAACTTGAAGTCTTTGTGAGAACATGCAATATTTTCTCCACTGATTGGGGAATATGTCCTTGATTTTCCCCACTGATTGAGGAATTAAGGATGAGTTCTATATTGAGAGGATCAGTTGGCTTAGTTTAACTTAGTCAAGCCCAGTTAGATTAATTTAACAAGTTGTTAAATTAATGAGATTCAGTTTGTTGATGCTTGCATGCATGTGACAACTGGTATTTTCGGATAACTGAGTATTCACTCATGGATAACTGATGGATGTCAGTTCAGACAGAGACCCAGTTGAGATCAGACGAGGGACAATGTACTATCAGTTCCTAGGATATTCCCAGTGAATATTCCTTGCATGAGGAAGGAATATTATTCCTTCTAGTACTACATAGTTGGACCTGAGGTGACAATAGGTATGATTTGGGCCAATTCACACATGTTATGTAATTGGATCCCAATCAAAACTACGCAAGGAAATAGGGGCTTGGAGGACTTGTGGAGCCTATATATATAGGCCTAGATAGTCCATGAGCTACATCATAGAGTACAGAGAGAGCGGGATAGCTTTTGAGCTGATTCTTTTTGTATGTTGTTGAGGATTTCCACTTGATTGATAATACAGAGATGGGGTTTTATGCTAGTGCTTTTCCCAGATAAATTCTTCTGCGTTATGTGTGATTGATTCCTTCTTATCAATTATATGTGTTCATGCTTGATGTTGCTCATGTTCGATTCGCTTCCGCAAAGTTTATGGTAGATGTAGATCTAGTATTATGCTTTAGTACATTGCATATATCAGTTTGATCTGCAGGTGAAATTTCTACATGATATCATTGAGCTAGCTGATTTGTAGAGAAAATTCTACATGGTATTGGAGCGCAGGTGATCAAGGAAGAACAATATACAAGAAGGAAGAAGTTTGTGGTTTCTAGATATAGATATCGAGTTCTTATCGCATTTCAGATTTCATCAATGGCATTCTATGGTTTGAGGCTTGAGTCTGAACTGGATGGTAGATCAAACTATATAGCCTGGAAGGATTGCATGGAGGTAGTATTAGAGGATAACGGCGTGAAGGACTTCATTGATCAAGAAGTCCCCAAGCCCTCGGATCTAATGCCCAAGAGTTGGTGGAATGGAGGAAGTGTGTGGCTAGAGCTACGGGAATCATCCTGGAGGGAGTTTGGGATCACATAGTCTTAAGCCTCCATGGGAAGGAGACTCTGTTTTCGATGTGGAAAACATTGAAAGATCTTTATTAAAACAACAATGATTAGAGGAAGTTGGCACTGAAGGACAAACTTTGAAAGATCAAGTGTTAAAAGGGCGACATGATCTCTATGTATCTGACCAAGCTCACCACATGCAGGGATGAGCTTGCAAGTGTAGGGGTCATGACAACTGATGATGACATGGTGATTCTTGCACTCCTCAGAATTCCTAAGAGCTGGCATAGCTACCAGGACTCGGTTAATGGAAGAGATAAACTCCCATATTGGGGACGACTTTGGTCGGATTTGATGTAGGAGGAGATTAGATGGAACACCAGAGATGGTTCTTCATCCATGGAGGATGAAGAGAACTGTTCGTTAGCAAGTAAGGAAAAGAAGGGGAAGGAGAAGGTTTCTCTTCCTGAATCCAGTTCTTCCCATGGTGGGAAGAAGGTTGAAAAATTGAAAGTGCGATGCTTTCGTTGTCATGAGGTGGGCCATTTTGCTACAAATTGTCCACAGAGGAAATCCAAGAAGGGATCGGGGAAGGATCTGAAGGTAAGGCACTTGCTTCACAGTTCGAGTTGGATTTCACACTCTTCGCATGCATGGTTTCATCCATGGTGGGAAGTGGTTGGTTTCTTGACAATGGAGCTTCTTTCCACATGACCGGTGACAAGAGTTTGTTCAGTACTTTGGAGAAGAAATATCTCCAGATACTCATAGTGATGGGTAATGATGAAAAGCACAATGTCTCAGGTGTAGGCATGGTTATTTTCAGAGGGAGCATGGAGCTCACCTTACCTTGACCGATGTCAAGTATGTACCAAGACTGAAGAGAAACTTGGTTTCGATCGTGATGCTGGAAGACAGAGTCTATGATGTAGTCTTCAGTAAGGGAAAGGTTTTCCTTAGACACATCATCCCTAGACAGGTGAAGCAGATCGGTTCACGGGTCAAGAACCTGTATGCTCTTAAGATGCATGCAAAGCCTTGAGCAGAAAGGCAATTGATGGAGACTTGGTGGTTGAGAGGGAGAGTATATTACCTCTCAACATGCAGCGCTAGAAGAAGTCTCAGACAATTGTGGAGGAGCCACGATTGGTGTAGCAGATTTAGGAGGTTGTGGAGCAGCCACAACAGGGGAAGCTGAGTGAAGATCGAGTAGAGACATCTACTCATACAAAGACCTCCAGTAGGGGGGAAATTTGAGCCAGGTGGGCTGAGGGATCACATGCAGCCATACCTCCAGGTAGGAGGTGGGGTTATGTGGAGTGATCGTCCCAAGGAGGAGGGGCAGGATCCTTGAGGTACCCAACCTCTTTTATTCGACTTTTCTACAAGAGCCCCGATGTGGAGTAGCAGGAACTGACTGATTGGGTAGAGATAGATGTGGATGGAGCAACCGAGAGAGCTATAGTGCAGGGAATCCTAGGATAGCGCAGAGCATGCAGGTTGCAACAATGCGAGAGGCACAAGTGTGTTGTACAGTGCAGGGTAGCACAAAGAAGGGTGCAATGGTGCGAGATGCATGGAGATGTTGCAGTAGTGCAGAGGTTAGAGAGGGAGAACTTGTCAACAGCAGGTAGAGCTTCAACTCAGAGTATGTTTCTAGCCCAACAGAGAGGTCAGTTGGGAGTTTTTTGTTCCGAGAGTTGCTGGAGCAACCACACTTGGTAGAAGTGTTGCATGTAAAACATTACGAAGGTATAGGATCGGGTTTGAGAGGAAGCCTTTCTTGTTGAGAGGGAGTGTTGAAAATGGAAACAAGAAATGCTAAAAATAGAAATTTGGGTATTAGTGCTCGATTGGGAAACAGGGAATGAAAAATGGAAGTGCTAAACATAGAAGTTCTATTTTTAGCAGTGCAGTGTGTATTCCTATTTTAGTCAGTCCCTAGACTATAAATATGAAGTAAAATTCAAATTTGGTCTTACCAACAGTTTGAATATTAATTAATTAATTCAGTTTGAGTTAATTAGTTAAGGAAAATCAAACTTGAAGTCTTTGTGAGAACATGCAATAATTTCTCCATTGATTAGGGAATGTGTCCTTGATTTGCTCCACTGGTTGAGGAATTAAGGATGAGTTCTATATTGAGAGGATCAGTTGACTTAGTTTAACTTAGTCAAGTCCAGTTAGATTAATTTAACAAGTTGTTAAATTAATGAGATTCAGTTTGTTGATGCCTGCATGCATGTGACAACTGGTATTTTCAGATAACTAAGTATTCACTCATGGATAACTGATGCATGTCAGTTCAGACAGAGACCCAGTTGAGATCAGATGAGGGACAATGTACTATCAATTGCTAGGATATTCCAAGTGAATATTCCTTGCATGAGGAAGGAATATTATTCCTTCTAGTACTACATAGTTGGACCTGAGGTGACAACAGGTATGATTTGGGCCAATTCACACATGTTATGTAATTGGACCCCAATCAAAACTGCGCAAGGAAATAGGAGCTTGGAGGACTTGTGGAGCCTATATATACAGGCCTAGATAGTCCATGAGCTACATCATTAGAGTACAGAGAGAGAAGGATAACTTTGGAACTGATTCTTTTTGTACGTTGTTGAGGATCTCCACTTGATTGATAATACAGAGATGGGGTTTTAGGCCGGTACTTTTCTCGGATAAATTCTTCCGTGTTATGTGTGATTGATTCCTTCTTATAAGTTATATGTGTTCATTCTTGATGTTGCTCATGTTCTATTAGCTTCCTCAAAGTTTATGGTAGATGTAGATCTAGTATTATGCTTTAGTACATTGCATATATCAGTTTGATCTACAGGTGAAATTTCTACATGATATCAGTGAGCTAGCTGATTTGTAAAGAAAATTCTACAGTCCAAGCCCCACTGTTGGAGTGGTTCATTCATTGCAACGGGCTGCAACGGGATTGCTGACCTTCATTTTCTACCGACACATCTCTAACAGACCAGATACTTGAGGGCATAGGCATGTGCATATTTGAATAATGTAGGCCAGTAGACACCGACCTACATGACCTTGTGCACTTTGTGTTTCCTGTGAAGTGATCCTCGTCTAGCTCGTCATGGAGATCACGTAACACCGTTTTTGAATCTCGTGCCTCCAGGCACCTGAGAAAAATGTTTTTGTGATGTTTTCTGTAAAGCACTCCATGCACCAACTGGTAAGATAGAGATTTTAGTTAGAGTGCCCTCTTCTACCGCATAAATAAGTGAGAGGGCATGGTGCAAATGAAATTTGTTGCACTTGGTCTCATAATTTTGATATATCATGTTTCATTTCTTCCTCTTCTTCATGAGTCACGCTAGATCTTTCAGGTTTCTTACTAAGTGTTTTGATTTTATTTCTCCGGGGCATCAATTACTGATAATAATGCTCATTATGCCCTTTGAATTCCTTCAAACTAATTTTTCAAACCAAACATGCAAAAATTTAAAAAAACTACACACCTTTTTTCACTTTGTAGGAGCTCGATATTTAATCTATTGTATCTCTGTAATTTTGGATCTCCAAGATCTGAAATTTCTTCCTACAGTAAACCTTTGAGTACTCTTTCTAACCCCATAATTCTGATCAATATTGGATTCTCCAATGAAGAGTTATGCCAAATATCCCACGATGACCTGATTATAGACTAGTCCAGTAGAGGGAGCTTGTATGAAGTGCCACGTGTCACTATTTTGACCTTAGGATCTGGAACTTATACAAAAAAACTACAGTTCATCCTCTTTCTGTAACTTCTTACAAAATTTCAATCTGATTCTCAGAAAAAGAAAAAAAAAGGAGAAGAAGAAGTTATGACGATTTTCCCCAGGTCACCTGTTTGAGATATAATTCGAGATCCTGCAAAAACCCTAACTTCCTTGGATCATATCTCCAAAAATATAGCGATAAAAGATATGAAATTCGGACCCTAGGCTCAAAAAGGTTTTGGCTCCAATGGGCTTTTGTTTTTTCTTCTGAAATGTCGCAAAAAAATAGTTATAGCAAAAATTCCATGATGAACTGTTTGGAGCAGGGAAACTCTAGAATCCAAGCTCTGATACCAAATGTTATGGAAACCAGCTCACAAAAAGATAGAAAATAAAGATAAACACCTTAGAAATAAACCTCTTCAAGAGGGAAACCTCCTTTACATTACAAAAATGAACAATTTTTGGATGATACAAATGACAAAAGCTCCTTTCTATATATAGAAGTCTAAAGGGTCACAATATAAAAATCCAACCTAACAATAATAATATAAGGGCACAAAAATAACAATAAGGGATACAATGACAATAGTAATGGGGGAATCACTAGTATTATAGGGACCTAACAGCTGCAATACAGGCCAGTCAATCACATTATCAACATCCTTAACATAGTTCTTAAGAAAATATACATGGCAAACATTGTGGAATTTCACTATTGGAGGCAATGCAACTTGATAGGATACTGGCCCAATCCTCTCAATGATACTGAAGGGTCCACAAAACTGTGGTGCCATCTTGGCACAAAATCCAACCACAAGGATCTCTTATTTAGTTTGATGCATAAGTACACCTATTCCCCAACCTGGAACTCCTTGAACAACCTGTTCTTATCTGCATAACTCTTTTGCCTCTCTTGTCCTACCTTGAGATTCCTCTTGGTCACCTACATCTATTGTTCCATGTCTACCAACATATTGAGTCCAGTCAATAATTTGCTAACCGTGTCACTCCAACTAATGAGAGTGTTACAACTTCGCCCATTCAATGCCTCAAAATAACTCATCCTCAATGACTCCTGATAATAGTTGTTGTATGTGAACTCGAACAAAGGGAGATACTCTTCCTACTTTGTCTGCTGATGCATCACATACATTTTCAACATATCCTCTTATCCTGTTGAAATTATCTGTCTGTCCATCTGCTTGCGGATGATAAGTTGTTATGAAGGCCAACTCTATGCCCAAACCTGCAAATAACTCCTTCCAAATCTTGGAAGTGAACTTCACATCCTTGTCTGAGACAATATTCTTCAGAAAACCATGTAGTCTAACCACATCTATGATGAATACATGTGCCACATCACTATCTGAATATGTAGACTTCAACTAAATGAAGTGTGCAGCCTTTGTTAACTTGTCCACAATGACCATGATGAAATCATGCTGCTTTACTGTCTTTGGCAACCTTGTGATGAAGTCCATGGAAATGACTTCCCATTTCCATTTGTGAATCGTAATCGGCTGTAGTTTTTATGAAACTAGCTCACAAAAAGATAGAAAAGAGAGATAAATGCCTTAGAATTCAACCTCTTCGAGGGGGCAACCTCCTTTACATTACAAAAATGAGCAATTCTTGGATGATACAAATGACAAGACCTCCTTTCTATATATAGGAGTCTAAGGGGTCATAATATAATCAGAGTTGACATAAAAATAATAATGTAAGGGCACAATAATAACAATAGTGGGCTTCTATGGGGCACAATAATAACAATATGAGGACTTTAGATATCATTTTGGGATTCAACTACATTAAGTAAGTCATTCACGCATGACTTAACACAGTTGAATCCCAAAATGATATCTAAAATAATGCGCTGCATAAACACCCATGCTTAAAATATGAGGACTACATGGGCACAACAATATAATAAGGGGGTTGTACTAATAACAATAAGGGGTTACACTAGTAGTATAGGGACCTAACAATGATTATCCTCTGTTCTCCATTTTGATCCCGGTCTAAGGATTCTTAAGTGCCTTTTCACCCTGGTTGGAATTACTTCACCCATTACGCCTAAAGATTTGCATTTTGATCTGCTAGCCTACCTTGTGAACATTCCCTTTGATGAATTGGTCCAGTCCTGTTATCTATTTGTTGATTCCATAGCCCAATGGTTTGAAGACCTAGCTCTATCCATCTGCTTTAAGAATTCCACCACCCAATCTTCAAATCAAAACCAAAACCCTAAGGAACACTAAGAACTAGCCTAAAATCCCATAAGAAACAAAGCTAAATTATATAGAGAGAGCCCTCTCTGAGTCATAGGTTGGCTAGAGCCTATACTTAAAAGATTGATTTGTAGTTACTTCGGTTTCTTCCTTCTTCTGATAATTTCTAAGGAAAATTCTGAGTGATAACATAGTGGCGATCATACTGGGGAACTCAAATCCTCAGTTTTAATAAACCTTCAAGAAAATTTTAAATCTTTATTTCAAGCCTCTTAAAGGGTTTATTAGAAGTTATTTACAAAATCTCACAAAAATAAAATAATTAGAAAAAAATTGAAATTCTGACTTCAAGGAGAACTCAGTACACTAGGGCTAATCCAAATCCAAACCCTGTCCCAGTAGTTGATAATCCCAACCTGATTTCGAGAAGACCCAAAAGAGAAGAAAGTTCAGTTAATCAAACATCTTTAATCAAAGCGGATTTTTTCCCCAATGAGTGGTAGCTTTTAGAAGACCTTCCCTTTGATGTGCCATTTGATCTTTCCCTATTTAGAACAAGGTTTGAAAGTGCACTTGACGAAATTGTTCTAGATCTAGAGTTTATTGCAGACCTCAAAGTCCAAAAGGCCAATCAATCAATTGATGAATATATTCTAAATTCCCCACAGTCATCCCTTACTACTGCTAGGAACCCTGAGCTTTCTGAACCAATATCCACTACACTTAGTTCACTATTATTCTCTTCAATCTCTGAAGTTCATTCCCCACCTCCATTTATACCTTCACTTCCTTACCAACCTACCATTACTCATCAACCACCTGCTGGTCCTAGTTCATCCTCCACTACTGCATCACCTTCCGGTGCCTCAACCTCAGATTTTAGCCCATCTAAGCTTATAGCCATGGAAAATAGATATGCTCCCCTTGTCTTACATGCTCCACTTGGTGCCATGCCAGCAGACTACCAGAGTAAAATCGTCCAATTTGATGGCATAGGACACTACACTACATAACACCATGTTAATAAAATGATAGACTACTTTGAACTTCATGAAATTGATATTGTGGATGTCCAAATGAGATTATTCGCTCAGACTTTAGCTGGTGATGTTAGAAAATGGTTTAGATCACTGCCTGATAATAGTATTGATATTTTAGAAGTATTTCAACAGAAATTTTTGAATAGATGGGAAAAGAAAAAGAATCCTCTATAGATCCTATATGAATATGAAAATATTAGGAGAGGACCCAATGAAACTGTTCAAGATTACTGCACCAGATTTAACAATATATACAATGCAATTCCAGTTAATGTTGGGCCCCCACCTGACTTAGCATTAATAAAGTTCCCTGATGGTTTTGACACAAATATGGAATTCTAGCTCAGGGAAAGAAACCCCCTAACCGTAGAAGATATGCAAAGTGTAGCAGTAAGTGTGGAGGCTAATTTATTAGCTAAAAGAGCTAGAGTTGGGAATGAAAGAAGAGGATCAGCTAAAGATGAGCCTTCACCCTTTGACATTAAAATAGATAGCTTAGCAAAAGGCATGGAAAAGTTAATGGATAGAATAGAGAATATAGAGAGGAAACCCCAGTGGGATAATCAACGGGCACCTCCAGTTAGAAATCCGAACTTTAGGAAAAACCAAAACCAAAATACTGGAAAAAATGGACCTGATCAGAATATAAGACCTCCTTTCTAGGAAAATTATGTAGAAACATCCCATCCTGAAGATCCAGAGCAAGACACACAGATTAACCTAATGGGATTAGATGATGAAGGTGTTGTTTTTTTGACCCAAGATGATCAAGAATTGCATATGCTGCAGCAATTGCAAATCCAGTCTAGAGAGTCATTTGATTATAAACAAGGTTATGATTCTGCCATCTTTGAAGTACATAAGCAATATAACCTAAGGAATAAAAACAATTTTGATATCTCTGACCAAACCAAGAAAACAGTGCCAAATCAACCAAAGAAAATCAAAGAAGCCCCGATTTCTAAAATCCTCTAGATTCTCCCTAGACAAAACTAGAATTCTTCTGGTCCTACCATTGAAGATATTACCCCTAATCAACCCTCTTCTTCAATTTCCCCCAAAAAACTAGTGGACACACCTCAAAATACTAGATTGGAAAATTCACAAAAAGAAGTCCCCAGTAAAGTAAAAGAGGACTATCCCACTCAAATCCATGCTGTCAAAAGTCCAAAACCTCAAATAGAGAAAGCCCATTTGCCTTTTAATTTGGGAGCAGAGGTAGCTAAGCTAAAGATTTCAGTCCCTTTGACAGAGTTAATCAAGAATGAAACCTACAAAACACAGATAAACTAGACCCTGAACCTTGATGAAAATGAGGATTCCGTTAACCTGTTTGATGACCAACCCGAACTTATATTTGGTCCAGATGCCAATGGCAAACCACTAGAAGGAGGAATATCACCTTTAAACATTAGCCTTGGTATCCATGACAAAATTCTTCATAATGCAATGTTGGATTCTGGTGCCTCCCACAACTTAACGCCCAAATCAATAATGGAAAAATTGAACCTAGACATTACGAGACCTTACAAGTACTTATTTTCATTTGACTCAAGTGAAGTAAAGTGTCTGGGGTTAATTAAAGACCTCTGTGTTACCTTAGTTCAATATCTTGTCAAGAGCATCCTTATGGATATTGTAGTTGTTGACATCCCACCGAAGTATGGCATGCTGTTATCCAAGTCATGGCAAGCCAAACTTGAGGGATCTCTACAACTTGATATGTCATATGCAATATTTCTGTTTTTGGATAACCCAAGAAGATGTATCGAGAAACTTTAATGAAATACATGGTGAGTAGCCAGGATCGGTCTCAAAATTTTCCTATCTACTCTATACATTCAAACATTGATTCTTTTATTTTGTATAATACTAATGAAACACAAGGAACTCTTTTAGACAGTGTTGATACAGAACCAAAAGAAATTGCAGTTTCAAAACAAAAGGAAATTGTCCAAACTTTAGAGCTTTCCACTAAACAAGGTAGTCAAGTTGAGGAAAAGTTGGTGGAAACAGAATTAAACATGAGATATCGTGGCATCTTGAGTTTGATGGGTCAGTGAATAAGTTTGGAGCAAGAGCAGGAGTTTTGATATACAATCTAGAGAATGATTACTCAGAAGGCCATGCATACAGACTAAATTTTAAGTGTACTAACAATATGGCTGAGTATGAAGCACTAATTTTAGGTCTTAAATTAGTTAGGAAGCTAGGACCTATAGGAGTTTCTATCATGGGAGACTCTGAATTAGTGATAAAACAAATTAATGTTGTATATATGACTAAAGACCCTAGATTAAGTTGTTATAGAGGAACCATTGTAGAAATACTAAACACTTTCATAGAAACCAAAGTTGTTGTAATTCCTAGAAAACATAATATGCAAGCTCTTAGTTTAGCAATGTTTGATAACACCTGCAAGTTACCCTTTCAGCCTAACTATTAGTACATTGCTAAAGTAAGGCACAGGCCTGCAATTCCAGATAATTTGAAGAACTAACAAATATTTGCTGATGACAAACGAATAAACAACTTTTTGATTTCAGAACAAGAATTTGTAAATAGATCCTAACACTAAAGATTAAATAGACATAAACGAGATAGAAGGTGAAGAGATAGATAGATTCCATCCCACTAAATTCACAAAATCAGATGTAGAAAACCTAGAGCAAGTTGAGATTGATGAGATAATTAACGAAGACACTGAAATAATCGATCTCAAATACAATTTCTTACCTAAGGGATTAACCCCTTTGGAAGACCTATTTGATTCAAATTATGTTCCTAGTAAGCCTAAAATGGAACCTTTGAAATCTGATATGGAGGAGTGTAATATTGGCACTGATGAAAATCCAAAATTAATCAAACTTTCTAAATCATTACCTCCCACTGAAAGAGTAAAATACATTGAGTTATTAAAAGAATTTTAGGATGTCTTTGCTTGGAGTTATGAGGACCTCAAATCCTATGACACTAGTGTCATTCAACACATAATCCCTATAAAAGAAAATCAAAAAATTTTCAGACAAAAACTTAGAAGGATAAATCCTGTCCTATTACCTTCAATTGAAAAGGAAATCCAGAGAATGTATGATGTGAAGATAATTGCACCAATCAAATTTTATGATTGGGTTTCAAACCTGGTGCCAACTAGGAAGAAAACTGGCGAGATCAAACTTTATGTGGACCTTAGAAACCTCAACAAAGTATCCCTTAAATACAATTACCCTCTTCCCAAAATGGACCATATTTTGCAAAGGGTAGTTGGATCAACCGGGATCTCATTATTGGATGGGTTTTTTGGTTACAATCAGATTTTGGTTCATCCTAATGACCAAGCCAAGACTGCCTTCACTACTCCTTGGGGCACATTCATGTATGTGAAAATTCCTTTTGGACTAATGAATGCAGGAGCCACTTTCCAGAGGTCTATAAATATAGCCTTCGCCAAAGAAATTCATGATTTCCTAGTGATATATCTAGATGACATTACTGTATTTTCAAAATCTGACAACCAGCATTTGGATCATCTAAGGCAAGTTTTTATTAAATATAGGAAATATGGAATTTCTTTGAACCCTAAAACGTCTTTTTTTGGATTAGAAGAGGGAAAGTTACTAGGTCATGTAATTTCAAAAGATTGTATCCGAATAGACCTTGCAAGAATAGAAGCCATCTTACAGATACAACATCCAAGGAACATCAGAGAATTACAAGCTTTCTTAGGGAAAATTAACTTTCTTAGGAGATTTATTTCTAATCTAGTAGAATTCATTAGATCACTGAACAATATGTTGAAAAAAGATTCGACCATCAAATGGACTGTTGAGGCTAATAAATCCTTTGAAGACTTTAAACTAGCCTTAACTAGAACACCAGTTTTGATCAGTCCAAAATTTGACAAATATTTCATCTTATTTTTTTTTTTTGCTTCTGAGCACACAATTGATGCAGTTTTACTGTAGAAAAATGACCAGGGCTATGAACAACCTATTGCTTTCTTTAGCAAGGTCGTGAGAGATTCCTCCTTAAAATATAACATAATGGAAAAACAAGCTTTTGCTTTGGGCAAAGCTATCAAAGACTTTAGGGTATATATCTTATATTCTCATATAATAGCCTATGTTCCCAATTCAGTAGTCAAAGACATCCTAACTTAGGGTGGTCTAGATGGAAAGAAGGGAAAATGAATTACTACTATTTTAGAATATGACATAGAAATCAGGCCAACTAAGTTAATCAAGGGCCAAGGTTTAGCCAAGCTCATGGCTAAGTCAAAATGTTAGGCCCTTGATATAAATTTTATTGCATAGATAGATAATGAAGAGGAGATGGCGACTCTACTAATCAACCAGGCCTTTATTGAATCACCATGGTGTGCTGATATCATTTATGTTTTACAAAATTTACAAGCTCCTCCTGGATTATCTAAGACCAAAAGTAGTTTTTTGAAGATGAAGTCCTTAAAATTTTGTATATTAGACAATGATTTGTTTTGGAGGAATCATGAAGGTATTCTTCTCAACTGTTTATTAAAAGACGAGTCTGACAAAGTATTACAAGAGTTTCATGCAGGTGACTGTGGAGGACACCTTTACTGGAAAACCACTGCAGATAAAATTCTTAGAGTTGGTTTCTACTGTCCAACTTAGTTTTTAGATGTAAAGAAACATGTGACCTCCTGTCACAAATGTCAAATTTTTGAGGGCAAGAAAAATCTTCTACCTTTACCCCTAAAACCAATTTTTGTTGAAACACCTTTTCAACAATGGGGCTTAGATTTCATTGGTGAGATTCACCCACCTTCCTCTGCCCAACACAAATGGATCCTCATAGCCACAGACTATTTCACCAAATGGATAGAGGCCATACCTTCAAGGCAAGCCACTAACATTGTTATCATAACCTTCCTTGAAACCAACATTCTCTCAAGATTTGGATGTCCAACTTGTTAGCACTTGAAATTTCACCTCAGGCTGAGAAAGGCAAACCTCAAGGCAACATCAAACCATTTAGCCTCGTAGCTAGCCCTACGGGGCAGGAGAAGGCTCTCTCCGGTCTATCTCGTAAAATCTTCAATAGATAAGATGACCAATAGGGTAAC
>APFE031486623.1:38963-167818 GCA_000404065.3 Pinus taeda
CTGAAATGACTTAAACCAGCAATGCCAAGAGGGATATAAACACATCAGCTCCTCCATCAGGGTTATGGCATGCCTAACGGGATGCAAAAATTGACACTGATGAGACACTTACCTATGAAAAATGCAAAGAGTTTTGATTGTTGATGGAGGGCTCAAGACCGACTCTAACATTGGCTCCAATGGGGATGGTAGCTCCTTGGAGGTGCCAAGAACCTTAGACCTCTGGGAGAGCAGACCAATGCTTTATTCTTTGGGCAATGGAGTCAACTTCTACACATGTGACCAAACTGAAACGACTTTATTTGACTTGGACAATTGACTGAAATCCTAGACTAAATTTGACACTAACTCACTTACTTTATGCAGAAAATAAACTGACTGAAACAATCTTGCAAAACTCACACCAACTAATCACCATTTTCAGAATTATAGCCTTCACCGCGGGCCCCAAACTGAAGACGGGAGATCAGTCTCACACTTGCTGGCAGAATGCAAATAAAATGGTAATTACAATAAGAGTGATTGAGAGAAGAAAAATGCTCAAGTATAATACCTTTTGAGTAGCCGGCCATTCACCGACCCACCAAGACATTCATCACCGTTCATTTCTTTGAGAAGAAAAGCATTAGGACCGCGATATGCTGCAATTTTGTAAGGACCTTTCCACAAGTTGTCGAATTTTCCATGTTTTCCTTTGTCTTCATTGCGGGCATCCCATCTCAAAACAACATCATCAATCTGAAACTCATATGATTTGGCCCTTTTATCATAGATTTTCTTTATGCGCTCCTGCAACTTAAGGGAATTCTGATGAACCTCTGCTCGTGTCTGCTGTAAATGAATCATTTGACTGATTCGCCATTGCATAGGATCCTCCTCACCATCTGCTTCTTGAAACATCTTGGCTACTGGAACACTAAGTGAGGTAGGAAACACTGCATCTACTCCATAAACCAGTTCAAAAGGTGACATACCAATTGACTTCTTTTGACTTACCCGATCAGCCCATAATGCATTTATTAACTTCTTGTGCCAGCTCTTCTTATTTATTTCCAACAATTTCTTTATGACGTTTACTAGAGATTTATTCGAAGATTCAGCCAGCCAATTACCTTGCGGATGATAGGTGGTCGAATGCCCCAAGCTGATGTTATATTTATAGCAAAAATCAACCATTTTCTTTGATTTGAATGCTGCTGCATTATCTGTAATCAACTTATGTGGACAGCCGAAACGTGACAAGATATTACCTTCAAGAAAAGAGATAATTACCGAGTCCTTGGCTTGCCTGGTGGGAATGGCTTCAATCCACTTCGTGAAGTAAACTGTGGCAGTCAAGATCCATCGATGCTGCCCTGAAGATGCTGGGTGGATTTCGCCAATAAAATCCAAGCCCCATTGCTGAAATGGTGCGCTGATTTCAACAGGTTTGAGAGGCAACCACTGTAATTTCTGCTTTCCTTGAAATATTTGACATTCATGACAGCTCCTTACCGCTTTATACACATCAGAAAATAAAGAAGGCCAATAAAAACCAGCTCTCAAGATCTTATTAGAGGTAGTCTTCCAAAATAAGTGACCCCCACAGTCACCTTTATGAAAATCTTCCACTATTGTTTTAGCTTCCTCTTCGACCAGACAGTTCAGCAATATGCCACCGGGATCTTTCCAATAAAGTGCAGATTTGATAATACAAAATTTAGCAGCATTTAGTTTCAATGTTCTAGCTTTGTTTCTAGGCATTCCAGTGGGTGAAGACAAATTTTGAAGCACATAAACTATATCAGCATACCATGGAGAAGACACAAAGATATCAGATACCTGTAGAACTAAATTTTCTTCATCTTCATCAGACAAGGCAGCAATTAAATTGATATCAAGAAGGTGAAGATTTGTTTCAGCCATCAACTTAGCAAGACCTTGACCTTTAATCAATTTGGTAGGCTTAATTTCTACATCATACTCTAATAGTGCAACGATCCACTTACCCCTTCTTCCTTCTGGTTCCGTTTGTACTAAAACATCCTTCACAGCTGCATTGGGAACATATGCTAAAACATGAGAATTCAATATGTATACTCGGAAATCTTTTAAAGCTTTGACCAGCGCCAATGCTTGCTTCTCAATGATATTATAATTTAGTGCTCCGTCTCTTATGATGCGGCTGAAAAAAGCTATGGGCCTCTCAACTCCATCTCTCTTTTGCATCAACACGGCTGCCAACGTGTACCCGAAAGCAAATGAAAACAAAATAAAATCCTGTGTGTAGTCTGGGCTGATCAAAGTTGGGGCTGAAGATAAGATTACCTTTATCAAATTAAAAGACTTCACCGCCTCTTCGTTCCATTTGAGTTCACTGTCCTTCTTGAGCATATTGGATATCTCTCTAAGATGTTCAGCAAGATTGGGGATGAAGCGACGCAGAAAATTTAATTTACCATTGAAGGACTGAATTTCTTTCTTGCTACGGGGCTGCTCTAATTGTTGAATTGCTTCCACTCATGCAGGATCTATACGAATGCCATCTTTAGAAATAATGTGACCCAGCAACTTGCCTTCGCTCATAGCAAAAAGACTTTTCTTCGGATTCAATGAAATGCCATACTTTCTGCACTTTTGAAACACCTTAGTCAAATGAAACAAATGCTCTTCATAAGATTTAGAAAACACGGTCAGATCATCAAGGTAAACAACTAAAAAGACATCCTTCTTATTTGCAAAGGCCATGTACATTGCCCGCTGAAATGTGGCACCCGCGTTCTTCAATCCAAACGACATCTTGTCATAATGAAATGTACCCCATGGAGTAGTAAATGTTGTCTTGTCACGGTCATCTTCATGCACCAAAATCTGATTATACCCGGAGTAACCATCAAGCAATGACATCCTTGCTGCCCCTACTACCCGCTGCAATATGTGGTCCATTTTGGGCAGCGGATAATTGTCTTTTAATGACACCTTGTTCAGATTTCTGAAGTCTATGCACAAGCGAATCTTGACAGTCTTCTTTCTCACGGGCACTAAGTTGGAAATCCAATCAGAAAACCGGATTGGCACTATGATTCCCGACTTATACAACCTGTTCACTTCCTTCTCAATCAATGGCAACAATTTAGGATTAATTCTTCTCAACTTTTGTCGGAAAGGCTTTTGATTTGGCTTTATGGAAATGGTATGCTGAATGATACTTGTGTCATAAGTTTTCAAATCTGAATAGTCCCATGCAGAAACATTAGAATATGTAGACAATAATCTAATATACTCTTTCTTTACCTTAGGCGGCAGTGCTTTTGAAATTTTCACCAACTTTGGATTTTCAGCTGTCCCAAGATTGACATCTTCAACTCCTTCGTCTGTTGGCCTCAAAGTTGGCTTGCGGGCCACATCATCTTGATCAAAAAATTATTCCAAAGGAATCAATCCTTTAGGAATGTAATTGTCCTTGAGCTGCAACACATCCATCTTATTTACTCCTTCAGCTTCCGTGTCTATTGAAATGTCTTCGAATTTACCCTCAATTTGCAGAAAATCTTTGATTTCTTTGTCATCTTGGAAAACTTGCCAACACCTTTGATTATCTGGAACTGTAGGACGATGCTTCACATATATCTCAAACTTATTGCTGGAATTCATGGGTATTTTTAGATTACTTGCTGCTTTAGCCAATGCATCCGCAACACCATTTTGAATCCGGGGCACACATGTCAAAGTATGTTCTGAAAACCTCTTTAAGATATCTAGAACAACATTCCGATATGCTCGCATACGAGGATGTTTGGCCTGAAATTCACCTTTCACCTGTTTGGTAACCAACTCGGAGTTGCCATATACCACTATCTTCTTTGCCTTCAACTTCTGAAGGATTTTCAGACCAGCAATAAGAGCTTCATATTCTGCCTCATTATTTGAACAATCAAATGCCAATTTGTAAGAACATACCCGTACCTTGCTTGGAACTTGGTTTTGGACTGAAAATGGGCTTCGAATCCACACACCTATACCAGCACCATCGCTGCCCACTGCACCGTCAAAATCCATGGTCCAAAGACCATCCTCATCATCTTCTAAGTGCTGAAAATCTGATTTTGATGCATGCTTTGTTTGCTGCCCGTTTGTTTCAGCAATTGGCCTTATGACAGAAGACCTTTATTCACTTTCCTTTCTCAAAACTTCTCTGAAATTTTCTGAAATGTCTGGTATATCTTCTACTTGAACTAATTGACTATCTACCTCATTGAAATTTTCCGAAAACAAAACAAAAGATTCTAAATATGTTTGTACATAATTTATAGGATGATTAACGGGCGTTTCCTTACTAGTGATCATGTATTTCATCTTTTGTTCCCGATATAACTTCCTCATTTGACCGAAAACTAGAATTGTGGCATATGAAAAATCAAGCTGAAGTGTACCTTTGAGCTTGGCTCCCCATGATCTTGACAGCAACATGCCAAACCGCAGAGGAATATCCGCAACCACCACGTCCATCAAAACATTCTTTGCTGGAATTTGATCTAGACTCACCACCAAGTCTTTGATCAAAACAATACATCTTACCCGGTTGGAATCAAATGAATACAAATCATGATAGTTCCTTGTGATGTCAAGTCCCAGCTTCTCCATGATCGTTTTCGGCATCAAATTATGTGAGGCTCCCGAATCAAACATGGCATTGTGCAACACAAACTCATGCAACCGCAAACTGATATAGAATGGAGGAACATCACTTTCAGGAGACTCACCATTTAAAGCTGGCCCAAGAATCAATTCCGGCTGATCATCTTGTACATTCACCGTGTCTAGCATTGGGTCAAAGTTCAACATCTTAGAGAGCTGGCCTCGATAGCTGCTATTCTTCATGATTTCTGTGAAAGGAATGGGCACTTTCAACTTTGCGATCTCATTCTCCAAACTGAAAACTGAACCCTTCTCACCTTCTTTAGCCGGATTATCTCTTTTTTCAGCTTTATCCTTTGGTGCATTTGATGGTTGATCCATCTTGGGTGCTGGTAATGATTGACTCGTTGAAGGACCGACAATGTCTTTCCCTTTTGATGGAACCAAATCATTCTTTGCTGCAATATCTTTCTTTTTCTGCACGGGATTTATAGGAATAGTTTGGTTTCTCAATTGCCTTTGCTGACCTTGTTGAGTTGATAAAGCATTCAAATACCCTCTTTGATACTCTTCGGATTCTTCTTCAAATATTGCATCATTTGACAAAATATAGTGCTCATCTTGGGGAAAAATGGAATTACTCACCATTTCATCTTCTTCTGTAATATATGTGGGCAAATCATCAGGAGTGAAAAAGTGATTTTCCTCGCCAACATTATCGCCTTCATCTTCTGATTCTTGGCTAACAAAATTCTGCTAAAAAGGTGGTTTTATTTGCTGCTGAACTCCTACTTCTTGTGCCTTTGTTTCATGCTGCTTGATCCTATATTGTTGCTGCTGTTGACCTCTGAAATTGGGATTTCGAATCTGAGGTTCAGGCTTGCCAAGACTAACATTTTCAACTGCCCTTGCTAACTGTTCAACCCGTTGAATAAGCTGAGTTGAGGTGGATGCTTCCTCTTTGATTGTAACTCGTTTCTCGGCCTTCATTCTTGCTCTTTTATCATTCAAATTGGCCTCAACGTTGACAACAATTTTCTGCATCTCCTCCAAAGTAGGTGGATCTCTGTCTCTTAATGAATAAGCCATCTCCGGATCGAAACCATCCGGGAACTTAAGAAGTGCTGATTTTCTAGATGGCTTCAAATCATCGGGAATAACATTATAAACTGTATTGAACCTGATTATATAATCTTGAACAAAATCACCTGGATTATGCTTGAGGTTGTTATATTCGGCATTGATTTGTAGCGGGTCCTTTCTTATTTCCCAATGGTCCAAAAACTGCCTTTGCAGTACATCCAAGGAAGTAATGCTTCCGGCTGCCAATCCTCTAAACCATTTTCTAACTTCTCTGGCAAATGTTTGTACGAACAACCGCATGGTAACATCTTCTTCATCTAACTCATATAAATCAAAGAATGTGGTCATCTTGTCAATATGTTGCTGAGCAGTAATACTTTGGGGAGTGGCATCGAACATGGGAATTTTACTTTGATAATCAGCTGGCATATCATGCAGATTTGCAGGCAAAACCAGTGGGGCAAAACGGGCAGCCATTGCTCTTGGAGGGGGAGTAGGATGGGTATGAGGAGGAGGAGGTGTGATAACAGGGATTATAATAACAGGAGGTGGATTTTGAGGAGTTGGGGGAGTCGGAGGAGTAGGAGAAGTGGGAGGAGAACCGACTGTGGATTTGGGATAGGTGATTATAGGCGAGACTGAAACAAATGGAGGAAAAGATACTTCGTGAGCCGTGATAGTAGATCCAAAGTGATCAGAGATATTCTCAACAAAATCAGCGAGGGTAGTAGCTTGAATACGTGTCTGGAGATGTCTTAAGATGAAATTTTCAACCAATTTGTTATGTCTCTCAAACTCAATAGCAGCAGCAAAATGAGGGTTGGGAACTAGAGAATCAAGTGCACTTTCAGATTTGGTTTTGAACAAGGATAACTCAAAACTTTCGTTAAAGTCTAGATCTTCGAAATACTTGATAATAGCTGGAGATGAATGAGATTTGAAAATAACACTTGGATCAGTAGCCAGCTTGTTTTTCTTAAGAATACTAGGAAAGAAAAACCATTCAGCCTGTGAAAAGTCTCAACCTATCATCCACGGCTCAGAGTTAACAATTATACTGGGATAAAGTGCCAATGAAGCGCTACTTTCAAAAGCTCATGGAGATCGACTGAAGCAGCGTTTATCTACTAACGCTGATGTAAAACAAGAGTGTGTTCGAAGACTACCTGGCGTATCTTTAGACTCCGTCTAAGACTTATGAAACACACACGTCAATGAGCAAATAATAAGTTTGTTCTCCCCAGTATGGTCTCCAGTATGTTAGCGCTTGAAATTTCACCTCAGTCTGAGAAAGGCAAACCTCAAGGCAACATCAAACCATTTAGCCTCGTAGCTAGCCCTACGGGGTAGGAGAAGGCTCTCTCCGGTCTATCTCGTAAAATCTTCAATAGATAAGATGACCAATAGGGTAACATTGATTTTAGGCTAGTAAACTGATCAAAGAGTTTTATTTTGGGGTTTTTGGGTTTTTGGTGGCAAATTGAGGAGAGGGCAATTTTGGGTGCGGGGATTGGACACAGTTTCTGCAGGGGGTTTTTTGGGGCGAGGTAGGAGACAGTATTGATGCCTTTAACTGAAGTGGATGGTCAGGAATGAAAGAAAGAGAGCTAAAGAGAGCAAACAATAACTTTGAATTCTCTTTAGACAGTAGAAAACATTGAAATTAAACAAACTTAAACGCAGAGCATGGCAAGCATGAATTCTTACTTTAACAATTCATTTGTTTAATGTGCAGAAGTAAAGAAAGGAAATGAATCACATAACAAAGCTTACAAGAACATTGAGAAACACACCATCAACACATGAGTCCACAAGAATCCCAAAGAGGACTGCAAAACCCTGGTCTTCTTTAGCCAAAAAATTGCAGAGATACAGTGAAATAATACAATGATAGCTTCTCCCTCAAGAGTCCAACCATGAAAATGAGTAAGAAAGTACATAATATAGATGATCTAACCTCTTTCCCTGCCTCTAGGGGTCGAGCTCATCTTTCTAGGAGCTGTTTCAACCACTTCTAAACTTAGCACTAAAATCTAGGCAGTCAAAACAACTTGCCTCTATAAACTAGGAAACCAATCCATTCATTAAATGTTTACTATTTCATGTATGAATCTTCTAGAATAGGTAAATGAGTGTCATGGTAACATGAAAATACATTAATTACATCCAAGAGAGTGAAAAATCTCATCTCAAGTCAAAACTGGTCAAAACTGGGCGAATTCCTGAGCTGTAGATGAATTCCTGTGAAACTGCCCAACATGTTGCGCGCAGCTTCCTGACATGTCGCGCGCCTTTGGAGCTCTGTTTGGGGCACTTGTAGGTGGCCAAATTGGGCAAGAGTAGGCTTGTTGGAAAGGTATATGAGTCTACTTTCCAACCCAACTGGAATTTATGAATTTGGAGTTCATTTGCCCTATCAAAACTCAATTCTCCCAAGATAGCTTTCTGCCGTTCAAAAAGGTGGCAGAAAGTCATATTTTGCATGTTTTTTGACTTTTTGGAGGCCCAAAACATGATAAAATCTCAAGTCCTTCCATGTGCATATGTAAATTTGCATGAATAATCTAGAAATGCTGAGTTTTTGTCAAATGGAGGTGTTGGGATGACATGTCGCGTCGGGGGTGAGACGCGTTAATGAGCAAAAACCTGTAAATTGCCAAAAAATACCAAAAATGACTCAAAATGCTCAAAGTTTTTTTAAATTTATGCTGTAGCTGAGCTATTTAGTACTATGCTCCTTCAAGGAAGCCTCTGCCAAAATACGGAGGGGATCGGGCCTTTTTCTTCGTTTTAGTGCCTTTGCCAACCGCCTTCGAAGCACTTTCATCTTTGCTTTGCACACATGCATTCTTGCCCAGTAATGGTTTTTCATGTTCCTCAGCAATTTGCTATTTCGATTGGCCTTAGCCAACAGCTTCTTCAAATGAGCATTGTCCCAAATAAACATAGATTCTCGATCTATGGGTCTCAAGTCACCGGGTCTCCTACGAGCCAATTCCCGGTCTTCACAAATTTTCTGTAGCTCATATAGCTTGTGCTCATCCTCCAATTGTTTATTTCGCTGCTCTAAATAGTTGATTATCCATTTTGCCATCAATAATTTTGTTTGCAGTGACTGAATCTCGGTTCTTTGCTCTTGGATGATATCCTTGAGCTCTATGCTAGGAGAACCAGCATCAAGATCAATAACTGGATGGCCTGACAATCTCTCCTCGATCATGGGCTGCTTGCCCCTCTCGAATACCTATGCTACTATCAAAAACGAGGCCCCTTCCACCTGGTGTGGAGATAACACTCGTGGTGCTGATGAAGAAGGCGAGACCCCTTCCACCTGGCGTGGAGAAAGTACTCGCCGAGCTGCTGCGAATAAGGCTCTTGGGCCTCTCTGATAGGTGACCTGAGGTGAGGACTTGACATGTCTAGTAACAGGGATGTCATGCTGATGTGATGGTCCTCCCTCCTCGTGAACAACCTCAGGACGTGGCGGTGATGGTACTGTGAAAAACTCACGAGAGATGAACTCCTCCCATGAGATGCCCTGCTGAGTCAACTGATGCAATACTACTAGCTGAATCAAACCATGATGGTAAAGGCTCCTGTACTGTTGTGCCAGGGTCTTCCTCTGCAACGTGGGCACCATCCTCTGAATATCCTGAACGAAGAAAACCGGGATGTTCATCATCCTCACTCGGGTGAAATGCATCAATAGGCGAATGTGATACGAGTATACCAATGAGAATCTACCCTCACAAGTAAAATAATGCATAATGAGCTTCACCATAGGAGCATACTCGTTTCTGAGAAACCTGAATGGAAATACACCTGCCATATGTCTCATGAATGCTGGCCAAACATAAGGCTCAAAGAAAACAAAATCCAACAACTTGCGCTTATTCCACACCTCACCAACATTAGGAATCCCTGTAGCCTGTGAGATCACCTCGGGTGTCAATATAAAGTTTATCCCTGCAAGGTTGACATGTCCATCATGCAAATGCAAAACAAAAAGGCAGGCCAAATCTCGGTGGTGCTGAATCCGAGAGATCCTCTCGCAAAAATCGTAGCAAGACATATACTGAAAACATGATACGACAAGAGGACAAGCTTTTAGCTCTATCAAAGAAGTGGGCTCCTCTCGCTTATGATGTCCACCCTTACCACTCCTACGTGGTTTCCTCTGTTCCTCAATTTCTGCTGATGATTGGTCATCACTTTGCTCGCAAGTTTCAGTTTCTGACATAGTTTAGGAGCAAAGTGGACAAACTGGACTGCTGTTTGTGCCTGTAAAAAATGCTGAATTTTATGCTGTTTCAAGGAGACAATGACATGAGGGAAATGTTAGGGGAGGGATCTTTTAACAAGGAATTAGGAATATAGGAACATAACAGGGAATTTAAGGAAACTATGCAAACAACATGGCAATTGGGAATACATATTTATACTCATGAATATTGGAATATCATTGCGTATGAGGAATACATGTATAGGAAGTAAACATAGGAGAATATGCATGCATTCATTAACAAGGGAACAAAGGGGAAAATTGACAAAATTCTTTACATATTCACCAACAATTTCTTGCGGTTACTCATGCATATGGTGCAGCAAAATGATGGTTTGAATGTTTTGTCTTTTGATGCTTTTGGGAGAGGGGGTAGGGTTTGATTTTTTACAAGGGAAAGGGATATATGTAAACAGGGAAATGAGGGAAGAACAAACATCACTGCACATGCATTATGGATTTCATTTATTCACATAGATATCATGAGGGAAAAAGGGTAGGGTTTGGTTTTTATTTTTACAAGGGAAAGGGATAGGGTTTGATTTTTCTTGCAAATTAAAAGGGAAATTGCCATGGAAACATAGGGACAATGAAATAGAAAAGATAGGGAAAATGAGAACAAGGGGAAACAATGAAATAGCAATAAAACTCTAGCACATTTTACAAGTTTATAAACAGCCACATGGAGTCTTCCTTCTGACATAATTTAATCATTACATGGATTTTCATGATGTTTCTCAACACATCCAACAGCTATTCATAAGTTGGAGAGGCCTACCTCAAAATTTTTGATGAAGAAAAGGAGCCGGAGCAATTTGAACATGAGCTGGGGAGAGTCAGTGAGATATGTCGCGCAGCCTGTCCAACATGTTGCGCACAGCCCAACATGTCGCTCGCATCCCAACATGTCACGTGTAGTTAAAAACTACACTCTGTGAACCTCTCTGACATGTCGCACGCAGCCCAACATGTTGCGCAACTAATTTGACATGTCGCGCACTTGTCTTGAGCCTGATTTTGCCTCTGTTCTCTTGGAAATGCGCCCAATCACTCTTGCAAGGGTTATGAATTCACAATGAGAGTGCAAGGAGGGAGTTTGGGGCTTTTATAAATTTCATTTGAAAAAATTTCATGCGCAAAACCCACTTTCTAATGTTTTCTCATGACACTTTTAAAATTTACATGCAGTTGTCTTTTTGGTTTGCTTTTGTCCTGAAATTGACTGATTTAGTGCTTTTGATTGATTCTTTTTGCAGGTAGATCATCTGAGGGACCTTGGCAAGGGGACCAGGGTTGCATTTTGTTGACTAAAGACTTGAAATTTCATCACTTCTTACAAATAAATGAAAAATGACCTTGGCTTTAAAAACAAAGTTTTTAAATCCAAGGTGAATATTAACTATACCAGATAATAAATTTAGAAGAGACAGCTTTACAATCATCCCTCTGGCTTACTGAACTCTCATTGACTTTCAAACACATGACCTTGTAATATTTTTGACCAAAACCCTAGACCTAGGAAATTGACCTCAATAGTGGCGACAAGACAAGCTTGAAAGAACTTTAATAACTGAAATGACTTAAACCAGCAATGCCAATAGGGGTATAAACACATCAGCTCCTCCATCAGGGTTATGGCATCCCTAACGAGATGCAAAATTGACACTGATGAGACACCTACCTATGAAAAATGCAAAGAGTTTTGATCGCTGATGGAGGGCTCAAGACCGACTCTAACACAAAGGACACCTAGTTTCATTCACATGACCTCGTTGTGGTAAGGCATGTCGAATGGAGAGTATAATGTGATCCTCCTCACTAGCTCTGACCATGTCTTATGGTGGGTATGTAGAGGAAGAGTTAAGCTCATTGACAAGAAGATCTTTGATTTGGATACTCCATAGGGTTATATTGTTAGCGTTCTATTCATTCCAACATTTTTTTTCTTCATTTGGAATTTATGATTTTCCCTTTGAATTCAAACCAACCTTATGGACCCTCATCTCTACAAAATATTTTCCATTTCGATATAGCATATGCCCAAATTCTTGGTCTAGCTAGTGGTATTGTGGTTGATTTTCTTTCTATGGCTTTACATTTTGATTATGTATCTTATGTTGTTGACCTTTCGTTTTTTTCATCTCCTCTCCCTGTACACTCCTACCTCTATGTTCCAACAATACAATCTACTCCTATAGTTTCCTTCTCTAAATTACTTGTCCTAAGATTGTCCACAATATTAGAGTAGTGGTAGACCCCATATCTACAATTCTCGGAGGCACATACAATTGGTGATGTTGGTCATAACATTCTTGAGGTCTATGCAGTTGTGGACAACAAGCAGGAAAATCATCAGGCATCTATCATTGATATGGATGGCAATATTTGTGATCAAGTTGTTTCTATTATGATTGATCCTGGATCTAACTATAGTTTATATTAATCTTGACTTGGTGGATAAGTGTGGTTTGAGAAAAGAAGTGGATGCAGAATCTTGGTTGATATAGTTGGCTATAGGTACAAAGAAGTGAGTTCACCATTGGGTGAGAGTTTGTGCATTTGATTTAAATGGTATGCCTACAAAAACACATTTGAATGTACTGCCATTGGGTTCGTATAGTATGCTTTTGGCTATGGATTGGCTATACCTTCACATAACCAAGGTGGATTGCTTCAACAAGGCCATTCAGTGCATGTATGATAGTGGGGAAAAGAGGACCTTATAAGGGAAGAAGAAGCCTACATCAATGAGGATGGTTACTACTATGCAAGGTAAATGTAGTTGTAGAAAAGATTGTGTGATGTTTGCAGTATACATTTTTAGTGAAAAGGGTAAGGAGATTGAGGATGAAAATGTGTTAAGTAGGCACCCATTTTTGCAGGAGTTTCAAGATGTATTTCATAAGGAAATTATAGAGTTTCCACCTCACAAGGAGGTATACTTTTCTATTGAGTTGGTGTGATGGGTAGCTCCAACATCAAAAGAACCTTACAGGTTGAGCACGCCTAAGTTGGTTGAGTTAAAGTTGTGTTTGAAGGAAATTTTGGACAAGGGATACATTAGCACAACTGTATTGCCTTGGGCCACACTAGTGTTGTTTATAAAGAAGAAATGTGGTACTCTTATATTGTGCATTAATTACTGGTGATTGAATAAGGTAACGATCAAGAATAGATACCCTTTGCTGAGGATTGATGATTTATTTGATCAGTTGAAGGGAGTAGCAATGTTCTCTAAGATTGACTTGAGGCCGAGATACCATCAGGTATGCATCAAGGAAGAAGATATCTCCAAGAATGCGTTCATGACCAGGTATGGGAATTATGACTTTGTTATTGTTCCATTCGGTTTAACCAATGCTCCAGCTACATTTATGTGTTCGATGAATAGTGTGTTGCATCCTTATATGAACAAGTTTTTTATTGTATTCATTGATGACATACTGGTATATTCTAAAAATTACGAAGAACCTATCAAGCATTTAGAAGTAGTGTTGATATTGTTGAGAGAGCATCAGTTATATGGTAAACTCAGGTACTTCAACTTCTTTCAGACTGAGGTGCATTATTTTGGACACGTTGTCTCTAAGGATGGCATAGTAGTGGATCCAAAAAATATAAGGGTCATCATGGAGTGGCAAGCTGCTAAGAACATGGATGAGGTGAGATCATTTATGGGATTGGTAGGTTACGATAGGAGGTTCATCAAGAACTTCTCATGCATTGCATATCCCATCACATTGTTTTAGTGGAAATGTAAGAAGTTTGAATGGATGAAAGGATGTGAGGCTAGTGTTTAACATCTTAAGCAGTTGTTGACAGATGCACCAGTGCTAAGGATTGTGGATCCAGACAAGGAGTAGGTAGTGTGTAAAGGTTCTTGTAAGAGAGGACTTGGTGGATAGGTAGTGTTCTATGAGTCATGAAAACTGAATGAGCATGAGCACAACTATCCAATACTTGATCTTGAGCTAGCAACAATTATACATGCATTGAAGATGTGAAAGTACTATCTTCTTGGAAGGAGGTTTACACTGATGACCAATCATAGTGGGTTGAGGTACTATTTTTATCAGCCAAATCTAAATGCCAGAAACTATAGATGGTTTGATACCCTTAGTGAGTTCAACTTCAAGATTAGATACATCAAAGTGAAGGAGAACTTGGTTGTAGATGCTCTTAGCAGGAAGGTACAGGTAAATCATATAAAATCTTTGAGATATTATGGGATAAAGTTACAAGATAGGATCTTTGGGGTAGGATAGTGAGATGGAAAATACATGGAGATCATGCACATGTTATAGCAGAGTGTAGGTATAGGTACAAGTGCAAGTATAGGTACAAGTGATCAAGATGCAGACTATTGTCTCACGACATATGGTTTGGTGAGATTTAAAGGCAATATCTATGTGAAAAATTGCAATGAGCTCAAGAACCTTCTCTTGAGGGAGTTTCATGCCAATCCATGTTTGAGTCATATAATACATAAGAAGACGTTGATAGCAGTGAATAATTTCTACTATTGGTCGAATCTGAAGAACAAAGTCTCAAAGTTCATGGTTAGATGTTTAGATTTCCATTAGGAAAAAGAGGAATGTAAGCATATAGGTGGTTAAATAAAACCTATCGTGATTCCAAAATGGAAATGGGAGGTCATTTCCATGGATTTCATCATAGGTATTTAGAGGATAGTAAAGCAACATGATTCTATTTTGGTCATGGTTGATAGTTTGAGCAAGGTAGCTCACCTCATTCCAGTAAATATTACATATTCAACTAGTGAGGTAGCACAAGTGTTCATTAGAGAGATAGTGAGACTGCATGTCTATTTGTGAATCAAGCCTAAGAAAAGATATTTGAGGATTAGTTCATGTGCCAAGTTGGCACCACGGTATTGTATGACTTTTGTGATCCTTAGGAGGAGTGGATCAGTGGCATATCAACTTGCACTGCCTCCAACAGTGAAAGTCCATGATGTTTAACATATTTCATTTCTTAAGAAGTATATAATGGATGTTGATCATGTTATTGATTGGTTTGTATTGTAAGTGGAACAAGAAGGAGAGTTCCAGCCAGAGCCTCAGTGCATATTGAAGTGGAAAATTCTCATGCTCAGGAACATAACCATAGAGCAATTTAAAGTGCAGTGCAAGCCCTTTAGGCCTGAAGAAGCTACATGATAGATGGTGGATCAGATGTAGGCCCTATATCTTTCATTGTTTTCTGGTTGAGGAAAAAGAATTTTGGTTTGATGTTTGGTATATATTTGACATATGTTTTGCTGATATTTTAGTATATGTATGTATATGTATATGGATGTAAATACCGCCATGAGATAAGTTATAAAGAAAACATGGGCAGTATGTTTTCTTTTCAGTAGTTTTGTTGAGGTCATGTTGTGGTTTAGAACTGAGGACAGTGTTCCCCAAGTGGGAGGGCTATGTAATAGCCCCGGTGAAAAGTTCATGTAATAAAAGTTAATAAGGGAAAAATATGACCATGGTTAACTGACCTTTATTCCAAGTTGAATGTTGGGAAAATGTATCGTAGTGGGCATCACTAGATGTGTGTTTTAGCTAAGGAAATTGGCAAGGGTTAAGGTAAAGGCATTAAGAGGAAAAAAATTCATTTTTCACACATCTATTTAGGAAAATAAAGGAAATTAGGAGAAAAGTAAGGTGAAAGGTCACAGGTTTCATGTGAGGAGGAAAATGAAGAAAAATAATGGAAAATGAAGAAAATAGAGGCTTCATTAATAAAAAGGTTTCGACTACGGATTAGTGGGCAATATTTTGGCTAACATTTTTTTTATTTCAAGTTTGGACCTCTCTCATTCTCTCTCTCTCTCTCTCTCTCTCTCTCTCTCTCACACACACACACACACACACACACACTTTTGGTCACTTAGAGTTGTCTTCGAGGACTCTAGTTTCGGATAAAGGAAGGAAAAGCAAGCAAATGGAAAGGAAGGAAAGAAAGGATCAAGGAAGACGAGCACGATTAGGTAGATTTAGTAGGAATACTTGCAAGTAATCTTTTTCATGTGAGATGTCCCAACTGGTTTGGGTATGCATGGCTTTGCATGTTGGTGTATGGTTCTCTTGCTATTAGTGGCATGGTTTTGTTAGGTTATGATAGTGGTTTTCGGCCTAGCCTTTCCTTTTTCCAGATGCTATGGTATGTTGGGTTATTTATCTCAATTTTTTGCTTTGGTTTACTTGATGGATTTCGGAATCTGGGACAGGGGTGGTCTCAAGGTTAATTCCCAAAGGTCTAGGAATCCGTTAACTAGTTTTGGCAGGATACATGGTAAAGCCTGAGGGATAAGTATTAGTTTAGGTCTTAGGGATCTAAGTTTGGATTGAAATAAATCCTGAGAGATTGGTCTTGGTTTAGGCCCAAGTGATCTTAGATTGGATTAAGGTAAAGATTGAGAGACAAGGATATGAAAAATTCCTCTAGGATAGCGATGGACTCTAGACGGAATTCCAATTTCGGTTCAGTTGTGATCGAAGCACTCATTTTGGTGTGATCACGTTTGGTGAGGGTGGAGGTGGTTTAACCTTAGGATTCCCTTGATTGTTCTTAGATTGGTTGTTCTATGAGATCTAACGTTCATGCTTGGAATATGGCATGGGGGTGACTTGCTGAGAGAGAGATTTGGTTAAGCCATGTCTATGGTCGGGTGGTATGTGGAAGTCCAGTACGTGGTCAGATTTTCCTATGGTTAATAGAATCTAATTTCTCTTAATTTCACATTGGTTTATATGTCAATTTAATGGTTGTCATATCTTTGATATTTATATGGTTTTTTGCTCGTAATAAGCATGGTTAAATGACTAGTTCATGTCATGGTTGTTTTGTGTATTTACTTGTAATTGTTAAATGGAGGGATGAAATACCTAATTGATGATATAATGGTTCAATGGAGAAGGAGGTGATCCTTATAGTTATGTTTCATAAGTTTTTCAGTCATTTATGTCTTGTCTTGTATTTTAGATCCGTAGGTTGCACTGATGCCAAGTGTTTGATAGAATGTCAATCCCATTTAGGGATGTTCATGCCTAGTCCTAAGGTTGGTTTTTGATTTATCTATATTATTATCATGTCTTTGATGGATTATGAAGGTTTTCACAAGTTCTGAGCAGAGGTCATGATTATGGGCTAGAAAAGTCACTCAAATCTGAGGGTCATAGGCACAGGTTTGTTGAGAAAAGTCCATAGCCGCTAGCACATATGCCTATGAGAGTGACTTTAGGTTGTTGTCATCCCTATAACATGAGAGAGACCAGGGGTTAAAAGGCTTAAATCATCAGTGGGAGTAAAGGACAATATGTCTTAGTGGCTCATATGTCTCCTAAGGGTGTCATTGCTAATGTGGATGAGTTTTTTTGATATGTTCCATTGTTTCTATTTCCTTAAGGTCACAAAGAAAGTTGAATCGCTTATAGTAACCTCTCTCGTTGCATGTTTACCTCAGCTGGAAGGTTGCTTTGGTGGACCTGGGAAGAGGGGGTGCTACACTTTTGGGGTGGGTTTTTGGTCTATTTCTTTGTAATACCCTCTTCCCACATCTACCCAAGTAACCGGACAACCAGGGTAAACATGTGATGAAGAGTTACTATGATATGATTCAACTCCCTATGTATTAGTTAAGGAAATGGAACTGAAAGAAGAGAACCAAACTAACCTTCCACACATACAATAGAACATCTAGGAGCCATCCAACCCATCCAAATGGATAGTCCCTGAGGAAAACTAACTTTTGTTGCATTAAAGGCTCAATCGCTCCCTTGACATGGGCATGCATGTGACTGGGACCCTCCAGTTGCTTCCACAACAAGGTATGCATGCGAATGGGGGCTGTTCCAATTAGTTATGTGCCAATGACTTTAGATTCTATCATTCTTTTCATGGTCAAGACTCAGTGTTATAGACATATTTGGGCACATCAACCCAAAACTTGTATGTCAATGTATTAGGGCTCATCAAAATCTAAGAGTTGTTTCATACCCTAAAGTAACTTAGTCATCTGAGTGCTTCATTCCCCAAAAGTCCATATCAAAAATAATCTAGAAACTACCTAAACTAAACCATACTAACTGCTCCACTGTCAAAGTGTGATGCATACTGACTGCTACACTATTAGGGTGTGATGCATATTGTTTAGGCCTTCTATAGGGTGCAATGGGAGAGGATGGAAAAATTTCCGGGACAATTTGTCAGTTGGTTGCTCATGGAATCTTCTAGAAACTTCTCCTGTGCCACTTGCCTCTCTGAATTCACCCAAGGATGACCAAGGGAATTAGGAAACCATCTCTAATTCCCCTCTCTTGTGGAACCAATTGTAACAAGTGGACTGACATTAATCAATCCTAGTGGATGAATCACACCCTTGCAAACATCTATAGAAGGATCTCTCATCCAAGAGTTTAGAAGGCTGAATTGTTGTGAATTGCAAGTAAGTGTTGTTAGTTTGAGTACTTGAGGAGAGAGCATTGTATTCTTGTTGGTGTGTTCTTGCTAATTCATGAGGTGAAGAAGGATTGATGCTGGGAGGATGGCGTTGGATCAAGCAGCTAGGTTGTAATTCTCCTTATTATTAATAAAGTTCTTTAGGATTTTCCCAATTGATTGCATAATTGTGAACGATTTCATTTGTTCATTATATATCTGATTTTATAATGTTTATGCTGTAATAGATCACAATGCTTTGACAGTTCTTTGTTGTTGTACTTGTTCAGGTACTCTCCAAGCATATTAAGTATGGGGAGGAGTTACAAGATCTACTAAAGGAGAGAGAGATCAGGCAAGAGATCAAGCGAAAGTTCTAGGTTGGTTTTCTACTATCATTCTCTTATTTGTTACACATAGGAAAGATCATTGAATTGCTTTGAACTATTGTTTCTAGGGTAGCTGCCAAACCTAGAGGGTTAGTCATTCAAAAAGACACTAATTTTCCTAGAAACAAATTGGAGACTTTTCTGGGGAGACCAAATGTTTGTTTGTTGTTATTTTTGGTGTTATGTTCAATTTTGTAAACTATAGAAAGAGTGTGAAGCTATCCAGGTAGCTTTCGAACTGCTCCTACTCTTCAATTGCATAGTAGATAAGTGTTGCTTCAATCAATCTCTGGTTTAGTTTATGAGTTAAAAATTTGACTTGAAAACACATCTAAATGACCTTTAGGTAGCTCAGTAATCTCTTAGGACATTTCATCATACTTTTCTTATCATTGTTCATCAAAACCAAGCTTGATTCGTTGAAAACTGCTCCACATTTGAGCCAATTGCATTGTCCTGAACTGTAGGGTGAGATGCATCTCAGTTCCTAAGAGTGAAAAGTGATATGCATCATAGTTTGGCCTTCTAGAAGGTGCGATGGATGATTGAAACTCAATTTTCCCATATAGGAGTTGAGAATTTTGACTAGTTTTCATTCCTGTTTGGTTGCTTATTAAATATGAACAATGTCTCATCATTGAAGCCAACTTACATCACTCAGATCAACCTCTATTTATATTAGGATTATTAAATGTTTTTGTGTATTTTTTTTTTTATTTACAATCTATTTTCTAAAAGTGGTGTTAATCAATTTTTCGTTTCAATAGAAAAGTGTCGTAAAATCGTCATTTTTTGTCGAAAAGTGAAGTGTCGTAAATTCTTCCTTCCTTTGATAATCGATTAACTATTTTTAATGCATTTGATTTGATTTGTTTACACTCAAAGTGTCGAAAGCATATTTATTCAATCTTGAAAGTGTCGTTTTGCATCTTCCTTTCTCTCCTTGAAGAAAAATTGTCAAAAATAGTCATTTTGAGTGAAATATTTTGAGTCATTGCTGCATTTAGTTTTCCTTTTTGAATCATTCACATTAAGGAGAACTGAAAAAAAAATACATGCATTTTCATTTTAGCATATTTTGGTTTGTGAATGCTTGATAGGAATAGCTAGGGAAATTGCATTAGGTGTGCTCTTTGTCAAAGATCTGATTGCTCTATCCTTTAGTAGCTAAGGTTTTCATCGTTCAAACTAAATCGAAAGTTTGTTTATCATGATATTTTCATTTTAGGAATTGTGAACATATATCACGTGGTGAACCTTCAAGGCAAATTTTAGAGAAGATGAACTTAAAATTAACCTCAATTAACTCAACAACGCGTTGGAATCTAACACAATACATTTAGAGGTCTAGGCTAGAGATGTGTTCCGGCGTTGTTAGACCTAGTGGCTATCATTTTCATTGAAGGTTGGGTGATTTCTCCTCTTTGATATGACAAGTGATAGCACAGACTTGTGCTCCACATACCGTCACGTATATATTGGGAGGCCACAATAGGCTTAAATCATTTACCCATAGGAAACTGAGTCTATCGCCTTACTGACTGCAACGCATTGAACACAACATTCATGAAGATTGACTACCGTAAATAAGTCCTTGGTAATTTCTCTTTAATTTATCACCAAGGTGTATATTGTAGTTTTGCAATTGGTCTGGAAAACCTTTTGTCTATATTCTCCAGAGTAGTCACTTTCATTCCTTTTCTCCTCTCTAAAAGAAAAGGGCCATCTGAGCACTTGTCCTTTCAGGCTCATTAAAAATCGAAGGCAACGAGAGTCATCTTTAGCTTCTTCTCTACTCTTTAAAATTGAAAAAGAAAATTTGTGTCCAAGTGTCGTTAAAATTAATTGACCACGAATAACATCCCTATTCCTTAGTTGATCTTAGGTTGAAACATATGGTGACAAATTCGGAATCCATCGGCCAAGGAATCACTTTTCATGGGAATCTTAGTCTTCTTCCTTCATTCGAAAATATTGGTTCTCCTTATATGGCTACATTGTCCCTTCTGGGATTTACCATTGGCTTGCTAATATGGTTTTTTTCAACCTCCCTGGTTCAAAATGTCGTGATTTCTCCGTAATTGAGTAAGCCTCCAACTGGACAAAATCAACCTCAAGTTGATCCTAAAGTTGACCCTTTGCCTTCTTCCTTGTTTGTTTCTCCCTACCCCTCTTCATCTGCGCTTGGTGAAAGTATTGGTACTAGTAACGAGGTGGCTAAGAAGAAGAAGAAAGGGAACAAGAAGAAGAAGAAGCCAATTCAGCAAGGGGGCAACCAAGCAACCATTGGTTTGAATTCAACATCTGATAAAAATCCATCCATTTAAACTCACAAAGTCAAATATCCATGTAAACTTTGTGCGGGAGACCATATTCTTTGAAATTGTCCTGATATTCCTCAGATCTTAGAAGAATGGTCTTCACATTCACATCATTTTGTGTCATCAACCTATGGAGATCATGTTGGTGACCACCATCAACTAGTGATAGTAAAGTTCATGGAAAGAAAGGAAAAGTTAAGTTTCCATGTAGGTTATGTAAAGGGAATCACCTCATTTACCTTTGTCCCTATCTGGATGAAGCCAAGAAAGTGTTGGATAATCGTCCTACTTCACTGCAGAGACTTCCATCTGGTCACAAGAAATTCTCCCTAAATCCTTCACTAGTTGATGAATCGACTAACCAAAATGAATCGTCAGTCAAAACCACTCTCTCTGAAAGTGAATCCTATGAGTCTAAACCCAATCCAAATCAACAGGTCGAGCTAATGGTTGACTCGATTTCACCTTTAGCTAATTGTACTTTTCCTGAAGAGAATGAAATTTACACCACTCAAGTTCTTTTTGTTACTTTAGATTCAGATGACCTTGGGGGAAATCCTGTTATTCCATCAAGACAGGAGGAAAATCCTCCCACTCTCATAACTCAAGGGGATAATCCTCCCATTTCTACACTACCCCCTCTAAGTAGTCTAGTCACTTCCTTTGATTGGAATCGACTATCAAGATCATGCCCTCCTTCTTATGTGTCTTTCCAGATCATAGCACAAGTTTGTAAAATTATTGTACCTGGCATTATTATAGCTGAATGTGCATCAGTGAGTATCCTTTCCTCAACTTCTTGGCAAGCACTTGGTTTGCCACCACTTGTGCCTATTACACAGAATCTATTGGGCTTTAATAAAGGAACCAGTCAATCGTTAGGGATCCTCTGTCAATTGCCTATTACTTTGGGAGGAAAGACCGTTTATCTGAACGTGATGGTAGTATCAGGCCCATTAGATTACAATTTAATTCTTGGGCACAACTATATTTATGACATCGGAGCTATTGTTTCAACACTCTTCCGAGTGATCTGTTTCCCGCATGAAGGCAAGATTGTCATCGTTGACTAGCTTTCATTTCCTTGTCCAAATATAGCTCCTAGTCAACCATCATCCCTAAATGGTCCATTTATACCAATGGTATCATCCCCACCATGGGTTAATTATGTGGCAACCTCTTCCATACCTACATCAACTGACAATTAATTTAGTGATGTTGTACATTATATACTAGGGGCATTGGAACCAGATCTCTCCTTCATGACCTCCTATCATGGGTCATGACTAGGAGTCCAAGGATAGTTCATTGTCTTGTGTCAACCTCATTAAAAAAAGAAACAAGGATTATGAGGATATTTCTTTTACTATGTCAACCTTGTTAAAAAATCAAACATGTGTGAGGAGAGTTCCTTGTCTCGGGTCAACCTCATTCAAAAATGCAACCAAGGGTCTCTAAGGATAGTTCTTTGTCTTGTGTCAACCTTGTTAAAAAATGAAACCAAGGAATCTGAGGATAGTTCTTTGTCTTGTGTCAACCTTGTTAAAAAATGAAACCGAGGATTATGAGGATAGTTCCTTTACTGTGTCAACCTCATTAAAAAATGAAACAACTCTTACGAGCATAGTTTCTTATCTTGTGTCAAGCTCATTAGAAAATGAAACAAGGAATTTGAGCACAGTTCATTATGTTGTGTCAAGCTCATTAAAAAAAATAAAAATGAAACAAGGTCCCAAGTTGAGTCTTGATTAGATTTTGTAAAATCCCAGTCGAGTCTTTCACTTGATCTCGTAAAAGAACCTTCATTCCATCCACCTGATAGCCATGAGTAGTCTACTTAGCTGAATGCAATGAAGCTTGGGGGCATGCACCTAATGGTAAAGATATGTTTCCTTGTAGGTTATGAGATTGGTCTATCACACCATTCACCTTTGTCTATCTAGACGAAGCCAAAGAGGTGTTGGATAATTTTCATGCTTCATTGCAGTGACCTCCATCTAGTTATAGGAGACTCTCCCATTCATCAAGCTGAGGACATGCAAACAAACTCAAGCATAATTTTTCGTTTCAAGCTTGTGTAAACATGAAACTGAAGCCATGCATAGTTCCCTATGGTTCAAGCTTATCTAAAAATGAACCCATTTTCAATTTTTAACCCCTATGATTGAGATTCTATCAGCCTTTTAAGCCTTCGTTGTGTTCATCCCATCGCCACCATCCCTTTGGCTGATCATACGCTTTCACTTGGTTGTTTTACCCTTTTTAAGGAACAGTGGTAATGAGTGGTCTTAATAGCCAACCTCTTCACATAAATCAACATGTTTTGAGAAGTTCCAACATCAATGGAACTAGTTGCTACCCTAGACACCACTCGTTCCTCAAAATAGAGTCCTCTTTAAACCCTTTTCAGACTCGTTAAACATGAGAATATTGTTGAGAACTTGTCTTTTCCGACTCGTTAAAGTACTCGAAATGTCATCCCTCCTGTATTATTTTATCCTTTTTCGAACCTGAGGGATTACTTTGCGAAAAAAGAACTTATGGAGTTTTATTTTCGTCCCTTTTTCAAACTCTCTAAACATGAAAAGAGACCGAGTTTCACTATCATTAGACTTGTTAAAACATAAAGTAGTGACGGGTTTGCCCAAAGGGTGAATTATAGATCAAGCATATGTTATCCTCCTTAATCTTGACAAAAATAAAGAGGTATTGGTCAACAATGACTGGGGGAAAAAGGGAAAAAAATTGAAGAATTTATTGTAGCAAGTCACTCTTAAACATGACACCTTCACTTCATCTCCATGATTGAGTTGGGTTGGGTTACTCCGTTCACTGGTCATCATACCATTGGTCTTTCATACCATCCATGTTTTTGGGTTAACGCTACCAATTCATCTTAGTATCACTGACATGTTCAAGAGAAGTCATCTAGTTAATGTCTCATACACTGCAATACCTGTAACATTCATTTTTTCATGACCACCATTACTAAACCTCGTGTCGTCAGTTCATTTTCACCTCCAAAAATCATTTGCTTCATTTTGTGTCATAGATGTGAGATATATCAAGGCCCTCTTATGACAAGCCACTTCTTGTCTATATCAGCTCATTATCCAAGAAGTTGACTTAGAAACAACCCTTTCAGTGTTTTGAATCTTGCATACATTAATGGCAAGTTTCTCATGTCCGGTGATAGGTTGACATCAATGGCCTTCGACAGAAAGATTTTGCATGGTGTTCAACATCGGATCATGTATTCACACAACGTGAATTGTAGTGTAGTACCTTGAGGATCATTATCATTATCAGTGATTCCTCTCGCATCTATTAATAGGTCATATCATTGGCTGGTAATTAGGTGATGTCTTTCCATGTTCGAATTCAGAACATCTCTTCACATGGTTTGACTTGTACATCGAACAAAGATTGAATGAGTTTGAAGAACCCAAATCTAGTTTCATCCATCCGAGCTGTGATATGTCTAGGGAAATTAAAATGTCAAATGTACAAAGGCTCTACACAGATAGTCATCCTAATCATGGAAATGACTCTATATCTGTAGAATCACCAGTTTGTATCTGCAAACAACTATCTGATCTATGTACATGAAATGGAATTTATAAAGCTAAGCATGGGAATTCATCCCTCTGCTAGATCATGAAAAATCATACTATGATGATGTATTGTATTGTAGTTTATGCAGGTCACCTTCCAGTTCGAAACTTCGGATCCTCATGATAAAGCATTTCACCCGACATGAATATTTACGACCTCATGCTTTAGGGGGAAACTGTTATAGACATATTTGGGCACATCAACCCCAAAATTATATGTCAATGTATTAGGGCTCATTAACACCTAAAATAGTTGTTTCATGCCCTAAAGGAACTTAGTCATCTGAGTGCATCATTTCCCAAAAGTTCCATCTCAGAAATCATCCAGAAACTGCCTAAACTGAACCATACGGACTGCTCCACTCTCAAAGTGCGATGCATACTGACTGCTACACTGTCAGGGTGTGATGCATATTGTTTAGGATTTCTATAGGGTGTGATGGGCCAGGATGGACAAATTTCTGGGATAGTTTGTTAGTTGGATGTTGATGCAATCTTCTAGAAACTTCTCCCCTGCCACTTGACTCTCTAAATTTGCCCAAGGATGGCCAAGGGAATTAGGAAACCATCTCCATTTCCCCTCTCTTGTGGAACCAATTGTAACAAGTGGAATGACACTAATCAATCCCAGTGGATGACTCACACCCTTGCAAACATCTATAAAAGGATCTCTCATCCAAGAGATTAGAAGGCTTAATTGTTGTGAATTGGAAGTAAGTGTTCTTAGTTTGAGTATTTGAAGAGAGAGCATTGTATTATTGTTGGTGTGTTCTTGATAATTCATGAGGTGAAGAAGGATTGATGCTGGGAGGATGGCAGTAAATCAGATAATCGGGTTGTAATTCTCCTTATTATTAATAAAGTTCTTTAGGAATTTTGCCAATTGATTGTGTAATTGTGAATGATTTGATTTGTTCATTATATATCTGATTCTATAATGTTTATGCTATAATAGATCATGATCCTTTTACAGTTCTTTGTTGTTGTACTTGTGCAGGTACTCTCCAAGCATATTAAGTATGGGGAGGAGTTACAATATCTGCCAAAGGAGAGAGAGATCAGGCAAGAGATCAAGCAAAAGTTCTAGGTTGCTTTTCTACTATATTTCTCTTATTTGTTACACATAGGAAAGATCATTGAATTGCTTTGAACTGTTGTTTCTAGGGTAGCCGCACAACCTAGAGGGTTAGTCGTTCAACAAGACACTAATGTTTCCAGAAACACTCAGGGCACATCCTAGAACTCCATGAAACTTCCAGAAATGAAAGGTAACACCAAAACAATGATACAAATGCAAATATATGAACAAGGACTTTACTAGACCCCTACTAGCCATGACTAGAATTTCTTCAAACATGTCACAAATATTCATTTTACAAGTTTAAACAATATATCTAATCATATATTAGGTGTGGCCTACCCTGGTATAGTTTTGGTCAAAGAATCTGAATTTTTATGAGCAGAGTGTACAGACTCCACGAAGTTCTATTCATTGTGCATTATCTAGGGGCTTCAGGATGGGTCGAAGCCCCTCATTTTGCAATGGGTATCAGGGTTTTAGTTAATTGTTTTGTTGAATCCAAGGTATGTCGACCATGGTTTTTGTAGCAATGTAATGTATTTAAGGACATGTAATGGAGAGGAAGGAGATGAAAAAATAGGGAGAACTCAAGTCATCGAGTCTTTTGTTCTGTTATGGGTCTTAAATAAAGGCTACACAACTGAGTGTGCAAAGGCCTTGGAAGAGTCTGTAGTTGAGGGCATAGACCACCTGCAGCTAGGTGCACAGATTGAATAAATTATATGTATTGAAATATCTACCTTAATAAATAAGAAGAAGTTTTTTACGAAGTCATTTGTATCTATATTTGTAATCTATGTTCATATGTACTGATATGCACGCTTTTTACTTATTTATGCAAAATAATACATGTTATATTGTTCTTTGATATGTTTATGTAATAAGTGAAAATTTGTGAAGTAAATCATTAACGTGAAGTATTTTATGTATGCAAAGTTGTAAATGAGTATAAACATAAGAAAATGCAAGGGTGCCACAACACAATATCCCTTTGGATGTAGAAACCTAGTTCTAGAACCTCCCATAACTGCTTCGTGTGAGGCTATGATCTGCTTGAAAGTCATTGCCAAAAGGGCCAGTGATTGAGGGTTTTGTTGGTATGTAGTATGCTTTGAGGTTTCGTCCAAACCCCTTAAGCTAATAAATTTTTCCATTTCTAGGATTGGAATGTGTTTGATGGATATGTTTTGGCATTTGTTGAAGAAGGAAATCAAAGAGTGGGTTGAACAAAAAGAGTGAGAATTTATAGTTCAAGAAAACAAAAATCTATGATTATCGACTGAAGCCTAGTTACAGAGGTATCTCTTTATATAACAACATGTGATCTTCTTCATGATGTTTGCTAATCAATTATATGAATGGGTGTCAAAGTTGACTGAGCATAAGACTTGTTTCAAAAATGACGAGCCTACTACGTGGAGGCCTAAATGGATACATCAATTCAAGAATACTAACAACAATGTCTCAAGAGCGTTGATTTTTGGATTGATAATATCCTGGGAGGATTTAATATTGAGTTCATAATAGACACAATTTTATCTTACAGTGATGCTGAGCAAATATTTTTCATGGGTCCACGAGGTAAGTACCTAAATTATTTAAAGCTATGGATTAACATTATTTTGTGTGAAAAGGTCATACTACGAATGCAGTCAGATAAATGTTTTGATGAAGAGGTAATAAGTCTGAACTGGGATCAGGGTCTACATGAAGCAGAAATAAATAAAGAGTATAATTTGAACCAAAGAATTTTATTTATATTGACTATAGTCCCTTGTTAGGTGGGTCTAAGAGTGAAAAACAAGGAAGTAACCCAGTATCTCTGCGGTATTCCTCCTCCCATCTTAAAGGTGCATCGAAGTTAGGACTTGAGAAAAATTAGGGCATCTTTGGGATTCCCCATCCATCTACTCCACTTACCCCCCATCCCCCTCCCCATAATTCCCCTACGCCACATCCCCCTCCCCCTGACCCACCGAGAGGAAAAATGGTTGATGACATTAAGTTGCCTATCTTTAGAGGAATTGGATTAGAGGATCCTGAGTAGTTCTAGTTTGTGGCTGATGCAGTATGGAAAGCAAGAAAGATCACTAACAAATATGTAAAAAAGGTATAGCTCATCAGGATGCACGAGGGCTTCACTCAATGTACCTTTGACCTATCAGATGCATTCATGACATATTAAAAGATACCCCTAATTTGACTACATATTGGAAAATAACCCTAATAATCACATTATTTAACCCCCTACCAATACAAACCCAATATGCCTTCCCAATTTAAAAAACCCCTACTTCCACTATATATTGTGGGTATCCATATTTTCATTAGCATTTTTTATACCCCTTTATATTTTTTTATCGACTTTGAGCTCCATTTCTTATACCTACCAATATAAAAACCCTTTACCCCTTATATACCCCCCAATATATTATGCCATTTTTCCCTAAATGTATATCCCACAATATGAACCCACATGTTATGGTATTTCTCCCCCAGTGAAGCCCCCGTGTCAGGACATTGTGAGAAAGAGTGCTGACATGGTACATGAAGTATTTTGTGACTAATTAGGTTGCTTCATTGGATGATATTAAGAAATCAATGGTATCAGAATTCAAGAATCCGAAATTAGAATCACAGTGCATTACATAGTTGAAGGAAATCTAAGAGATGGCTATTGAGTCTATGTGGGAGTTGGATAAATGATTCAAGGTGCTAATGGGACAAGTAAGCTTTAACATACCACTAGAATAATATAGAGAATGGTTTATAGTTGTGCTACTGCCACATATTACGTTACCCTTGATGCAACAAAAGATCACGACTCAAGCCGAAGCATTGGAGATTTCCATGAAGCTGGAAGCCTCACCAATCAGAGATACTCATGTAGGAGTACAACAAATTTAGACTCAGCTAGAAAATTTGACCTTGGAATTGCAAGATCTAAAGAAAGTAAAGAAACTAGAGAAAAATTGTGATGTTCAAAATGCAAAACAGAGGGCCAATATAAGGTTCAATGCCCTATCTTCTAAGATTACTTGGAAAGTGGAGCACCTAATCCAATAAACCTAGGATCAATTTTGTGGTGTGGCATTTCTAGAAAAAGAGGCCAACATCACTCTAAATATTTATATTTATTACAAAAGTAAATGCAAACCCCAAAGAAGTTGTTTTGCAACTTTTGTAAGTCAGTGGGCCATGATGAGAGAAATTGTTAAAGCTATGAGTTGATGATGTAGCACACTACTGATGCTTATAGACTAGAAGTTGAAGGGAATACACATGAGGAGGGAAGCTAGCATGTTGGTTGAGGATGATTCTAAGGATAAGAATGAGGAAGAGGAAGAGGAGCTAGTCGAGGATGCAACCATATTATCAGTTATAACTATGGACAGGCTGGGCACTTCGCAAGATACTGTTGCAATCCTACTACAACCTGCAACTACTGCAAATATTTTAATCATGTAATAGAAGAATGTCTCATCCTTAATATGAAGATGTAGGAGAAAAGGAGAAAACATACTACACAACATATTCAAATGATAACTACAGAGCCAAGGGAAGATGAACCACGCATCAAAATCATAACAAGAAGTGGAGATGCGACTATAAATGTTAAAGAGGATAAAGGTAAGAAGATAGTAGATGATACATGGGTAAGAAAGACCACACAAAAGGCCCTTTAGTTTAGTATCCAATAGGAAAAAGAAACATTCATGGGCGTGAAGAAAAACTTCATGGATGTTTGGGCTTCAACATCTAGTGCGCAACTGAAGTTAATGCTAAAGAAGGAATGCAACAAAGTGTCTACTCCCATGCAAGAATTAGATCCAAGACATTCTTGTAGACTTGCATGAAGTTTTTGAGGAATCAAAAGGTTATCGAAGGAATCTAGGAGTTGATACACTCTTGCGCTGATAAAGAGGTACTGTGAGGCAATCTATGTGCAATGAAAAATTTACATCAACAGAAGAAGAGAGCGGGCAATGAAATGAGATTAAATTTACAAATTGAAGAATATGATATGGATAAGGTAATCATGGATTTAGGATCTGATTCCAATGTGTTACCTAAGAAAACCAAGTAGTCAATGCGAAGACTAAAGTTGCAATGGTCACTAATACAGTTGTGGATGGCTAACCAACAGAATATTGTTCCTATGGTAAGGTTACCCAATGTCATAGTAGACATCGAAGGAGTTTGAACCATTGTAGACTTCAAAGTGATTGACATTGTAGATGATAGCAGCCCTTGTCTAGTGTTTCTTGAATTGGATTAGGTTTCCGATAATTTGGTGATAATCAATTTGAAGAAGAAATAAATGGTGTTCGAAAAAGAAAATATGAGGGTCATTATCCCTCTAGACCCCTCAAAAGGAGTGCACTATACAGAGCCTATCCGCGATGAGTATTGTGATGTAGATGTCAAACTGTTTTATCAAATAATAGCTAAGGAGGAAGATTAAATTAAATCTACTACAAATGAAAAATTGGGCTAGGAATAATACAACTCTTGTACTTCAGATTTCGAGGAAGAACTAGAAAAATTGTAGAATCGGTTATATGAAGTCTCTACCACAAAATCACTTCGCTGCATAATTTATGAGATATATGATCTGCCTTATTATGATGGGATCAAAGATGTAAGCATGTTTCTTATTGAATATTAAAGAAAAATACCAGAAGAACAAAAGTTACAAGATATGGATGTAGCCCTGAGGTCTACACCTACTAGATGGTGGGGTACTCATAAATTAAATATAGCAAATTGGCAACAGTGTCGAAGATTAATGTGCATAAGTTTTGGCTAAATCAACATGAAAATAGAAGTAAAGTATGATGGTAAGTTTGATCCTCAAGAGCATATTAATTGCTACACTTCAATTTGGAATGAAATTCTAGAATACAAGTGGGTACATGGGTTTATCCACACACTAGAAACAGTTCCTACGAATTAGTATCTTGAAATAGAACTATAACATGGAATTGCAAATTGGACAGAATTGGTCGAAGGTTTTGTATTACCATTTAGTTTTGAAGATGATTTCTTGTGTATAGGCTCGTCTCTTCATATAATCAAAGAAAATATTTTTGAGAATGAAGCTCCATTAACTTGGCAAAATGATTGGGATGAACATTTACAAAATGCATTGGAATCCTATAATATCATTTCCGAAGAAAATGAATATCCACACAAAATTCATATACTAGAATCAGAAGGACATCGCGAATTTATTGGTTCGAAACCAAAAATGATGTATATAATGCAACCAGTAAAAACAAAGAAAGAGAATATTGGGACAAAGGAAAACCTGAAGTTCATGATGATTGGAGACTATTGGGACACAAATATAGTTAGCAAAATCACAGAGCTGCTACATGAATACCAAGGGCTATTCCCTACAAATTTTTAGAATTGAAGGGAATATTAGGGGACCTAGGAGTTATGAGGGTCCCTCTAAAAATTGATGTGAAGCCTATGAAGGAAAGACCTTATAGGTTGAATGCAAAATACAAGGAAAAGGTGAAGGAAGAATTAGACAAAATGCTAGCAGGAGGGATCATGGAGCTCGTCGAAGAATCTAAATTTTTAAGTCCTATGATACTTTAGAAAAGGAATACTAAGGGAGAGATAAGAATGTATGTTGACTTCAGAAAAATAAATGATGCATGTGACCCCTTCCATACACCATTTACAAATAAAGTATTGCACAACGTAGGAGATCACGAGGACTATTCTTTCAAAAATGACTTTTCGGGTTACCATTAGGTCATAATTGCACCAAAAGATAGACATAAGACAACTTTTGCAACAAAGTGGGGCTCATTCGAGTACATGGTGATGCCTTTTCGCTTGAATAATGTGCCTACCATATTTTCTAGAGTTGTAGTCACCTCATTTAAGGAGTATATACACAAATTCTTTGAAGTTTAATTTGTGATTGGACATCCTATGGGCTATTAAAGAAGCATATTGTGAGCTTAAGGCTTTTGTTGGATACATCTAGGCAGCATTAAATTTCATTTAACTTGAAAAAGTGTATATTTCATGTGCCTTGCAATATACTATTAGGGAATATTGTGTGTAAATAGGGATTGTTGGTGGATCCCGCGAAGATAACAGCCATTGTAAATTTCCAACACCAAAAATAGTGGGAAAACTGCGCAGAACGCTTGGATGGACTGGCTATTACATAAATTTTACAAAGGGGTATGCACAGATAACTGTGCCAATGGAGAAATTATTGAAGAAATATGTTACTTTGAAATGGGATGAAGAATGTTAGAAGAGTCTTGATATATTAAGGGAGCAGATGGAAAATGTGTTGATATTAGTTTTTCTAGACTAGAATAAGGAATTTCATGTACATTTCGATGCATCTTGCTTATCATCGGGTATAGTGTTGGTGCAACCAAGAGAAAACGAAGTTGATGACCCCATAGCTTTTGCAAGCAGAAAATTGTCGTATGTGGAAAATAACTATATTACAATAGAAAGAGAAGGGCTAGATATGGTTTAAGCATTACAAAAGTTTAGGCACTATCTGTTGGGAGCACAATTCAAGATGTTCACTAATCACTCTACACTAAAATATTTGGTGAATAAGCTTATTTTAGGAGGAAAAATTTGTCGATGGTTTTGGTTATTCCAAGAGTATGATTTTGAGGTTTTAGTCAAGCTAAGAAGATTGAATGTCAGGCCTAATCATTTATCGAGATTGGAGACAAGGGAAGTTCCCACCAGTATAGAAGATAACTTTTTCGATGTTCAATTATTCACAATCAGGGTCGCAGATGATCATTTCAGAGATATTATCTAGTTTTTTCCCACAAGAAAGGCGCCTGTGAAGTACACTTCATAGCAGAAGGAGTTAGTGGTAAAAGTATTTGATTTCACATTGATCATAGGGAACTTGTAAAAAATGGGACCGGATGAAATACTGTGAAGATATGTCCCAGAACGTGAAAGGTAGAGTATTCTTGCAGAAGCTCATGGAGGAGTCACAGGTGGACATTATGCTGGAAAGACCACTATGCAGAAACTCTTGAGATTTGGTTTATGGTGGCTCACAGTACATAAGGATGCAAAATGGTTTTGTTGAGGATGTGGTATATGTCAAAGGAAAAGAAGGCCATCTAAAAGAGAAAAATTGTTGTTAAATGCGTAGGTGATGTTGCAAGTATTGGACAAGTGGGCTATTGACTTTGTCAAACCTATTAACCCTCCAGTAAAGAAGATTTGTGCAAAATGCATAATCATAACAACTGATTGTTTGATGAGGTGTGTTGAGGCACAACTACTGAAGGATTGTAGCACATATATCACCACAAACTTCATTTTTGAATACACCCTACCCAGATTTGGGTGTCCGAAGATATTAATGAGTGACGGAGGCTCACATTTATTGAATCAGACTATTGAGGCACTAACTAAACAATTTCAAGTACACCATCAGAAAATTACCCCATATCATCGTTAATCAAATGGGATAGTTAAAGATTTCAACAAAATTCTAGAGAATGCAATCACAAAGGTGTACAATGTGAACATGAATGATTGGGATCTAATAATTTGGGTAGTGTTATGGGCATATAGGACAGCATGCAAGAAATTAACAGGCCATATACTTTTTAGGTTGGTATATTGACAAGAAGCAGTCATGCCTATGGAGTACATTGTGCCAAGTTTCAGAATTGTAGTTGTCACAAATATAACAAACTCTAGCATTATGGAGGAAAGGATGGTGAAATTGCTTGCCTTGGAAGAGGACATGTTTATAGGAGGTTTTCACCAACAAGTATAGAAAGAAAGGGAGAAATCCTGACATGATAGGCACATAAAAAATATATATATTCTTGGAAGGATATCTTTTACTTTTATATGATACAAAATTCACAATGTTCCTGGGAAATTTTGAAACACATTGGTTAGGACCATACATCATTAAACATGTCCTTGATGGTGGCATAGTTCAACTGATAAATTTAAATGGTTAGTTTATTCTAGAATGGGTGAATGGTAGAAGATTGAAGGTATATAGGGATGACTTTATCTCTAGAGATTCATACAAAAATATTGAAGGAAAAGAGTCTTAGTTCCACCTTCAGTTGAAAGTGGCCACTGAACTATAAACTACTCTGCAGAAGGGGACTTTGCCAAAAAAGGCCAATGCACAATATTCAGGGGTATGTCGAAGTCTAAAAGAATGGTGCCAAGGAGGATTACTAAGAAATATTCAAAATTATGTCGAAGTTCATAAAATCCATGACAAAGGGTAGCTTACAGTGTGATTGTTGAAGATAACTAGAAAAATATGACCATTGGAAGGAAAACACTACCATTAAAATAAAGTTGCAGTTAAAAGGCACAAGAGAAACATGTTTATGAAGCACAGTTGGTCAAATCTAGTGTCATACCTACATTAAATGAGAAAAACACTAAGCCAATCATGGGTTTCAAAATTTTAAGCTCGCTATAAAGGACATGTCCCACGCCACATTTTACACTTTGTTGTCTAGAGAATTCAATTTGTGAAATTACAACCAAGCGTGAGAGAAGTGAGCTAATGTATGTCTAAGAGAATATTTGAGGAAATTGCTAAAGAATTTGCAAAGAAAGGTTTAGCAGGTATAATGGAAGTGTAGATTGGAAAAATCACAGTAGCGAGTGTACCCATGACCCCAAGGTGCATGAGTAACCATGAAAACAAGTAGTTATAGAAGGATGGCCCAAGAAAAAACTCAAAAAGGGGCAAGTTGAAGCCTCTACAGTCGAGCTAAGAAAATCCCCAAGCAATAAGATAGTAAAAGAGTAGCAGAAGAAGCCCAAGCAAGATAAGAAACCTAAGGAGAAGGCGAAGAACCTAGTTTAGCAGGAAGAACAAGAGGCAATCCATGACAATGAGGAAGAAGCTGAGATGCCCCAGGTAGAGAGAGATAGTGAAAAAAACTCCCTCTCTATTGCCACCATACTTTCGACTGAGGAAAATAGGTTCCAAGTCAGTTAAGGACACAAAGGACGTGAAGTTAAACATGTTCAGACCATTGATGCCATAGAAAGCACCATTTCAAGGAAAAGTATTAAGAAAAATCACGTAATTAAAAATGGAGGATTGAGACTTTAATGGCAGAAGTAAATATATGCAGTTCAAGCTGAGAAGCTACCTACACCAGGTCTATTATCTAGAAACCAGAGTTACGAGATTGGAGCTACACTAGTGGTTGCAGGATTGCAAATATTGGACTTGTTAGACATGCTATATGTGCCACACTTCGGTGGAAGCACATCCAACATAGCCTGTCTGTGACAATTACTAGCATTGGTGCATGACGAAAGCCTCTGGTTGGAGACAAGGATCCCCATCTATGAAATGTTAATACGGAGGATTACAAGACCACATCACCATGGAAAGGACCCCACTGAACAATTCATTGGTAAGAACCAAGACAAGGCAATGGAATAGACCAAGAAGGAGAAGTTCTGGGATTATCAAGAAGTCACGCAGTTATGATATCAACTCTATCAACGACCAAGGGGTGTGCTTCACCGCACATTTTAGTAGAAAAAATAATGAGGAAATTTATAGAAAATGAATTCCCCACAACTATGGGTTCTTTGGCTACACAGTGCAATGATGGGGTTCAGTTCAACTAGGTTAGGTACTTATGCAAGGAGTTTTTGAAGGATTTCCAAGAAACGCAAGAGGAAGGGAAAACATTTCATTACACATGGCCGACCTTGATCATCACATTGATCCCATGGAAGGAGCTGAAGGACTCACAATTTCCTCCCGTTGAAACAGATTTATGTGAAGTCACATGATATGCCTCATTGTGGCATACTAAGGAGTCATTGCACGTGCAAGAGAATCAAATTTTCTTTGTGCTATTGAGCATGATTTTGCACATGGTGATTCACTGGTATCCTAGGTTATCACCTAGCTTGTATGAGAAATATTGCAGCATCAAAGCATTCAAGGCTTATTTTCATAGAGTCTACATAATGGCACTGAAGGATCCAATGGATGCATGGCATCCTCTTCAATACTTGGTAACTAAAGATGACTCGAACCATAGATGACACTAAAGCAATGAGGGGCATGGTACAACATGCAAGTCCAAGTGGGATAGATAAAGGAAACGAAGTAGAGGAACCAGAGCCAGAAACAGAATATGATATCCAGAACCCTCTCAGCGACATGGATCCGATAGAGGAATTTCCATTCATCATAAAAAAATAGGGTACCTACAATAACTACATGGGGCACAAGGAAGAAATATAAGGTGAGAAAATGTAAGGGTGAAATACCACTTGTCCTCATTAAGGGGGCAATCAATGAAATTGGAGAAATGGTAGAGGAAGTAACAGTAGAGACCTGGAACAAGGTCGATGATCACTACAAAATGACATTGATAGATGTGAAGTAAGGCATCACATAGTTAAGGGTACTGGCACAGACAACCAAATAATTGACATAGATAGGTCAACTACTACATCCAGTGCTACCAATAGAGCCCACAATTAGATTGACAATTTTGCAGATACCAGGTGGAGCGTTAAATTTTTAATTTTCCGAGGATAGAGAGCAAGAGAGAGGGTGGGACTATGTTAACATGAACATTAATGCACTGCCAAATCAGGTATTACACAAGTTCAATCAAAGTATTACATATGAACTGAAGGAGTGAGGACAACAATCTCCGTTATTAAGCATTCAAGTGGAAAAGGACATAGCTTCACTAAATAAGGAGTTTGATCAATTGATTAAGGAAAGGTATGGAGTAAAGCAACAATAGTAGCAGCTAGAAAAAGTCATCGAAGAAACTTGTGGCATAGTTCACGATGTGAGGGTTGGTGAAGAAGAGTCATTGGCAGAGAAAGTCTCCAAGCTTTCCCTCACGATAAGGGAATCAAAGAATAAGCTCACAAAGATGAAGTTAAAGTATGTAGTCAATATTACTAAGCTGCAAGTGAGGCTACATCTAGTCATGCCACTAGAAGAATGGGAGCAAAGGGAGAAGGATTTAAAATATGCATTGAACGACATATTCGACACAGTGGCAGATTATGGAAAGTTACTATATGAAACTATGCATATTTGGAACTCACTGTAGGAGGATCAAAACATTCAAAGGATTCAAGAGGAGCTAAAGTCAAAGCAGAAGAAATGAGAAGAGATCCTAGTAACTACGAAGATCCTACCAGTCTTGCAAAGTCTCACTAGCATCACTAAAGGGAAGAATCTCTAGAAAGAGATTGAATATATTCTAAGGAAACAATAGATTTTGATAGAGAGGACTCAATCATTGTAGGATGAGGCCCTACAGCTTTTGCAAGTAGTAGATGAAAGCCTCAGGGAGATATGATAGAGGGAGAAAGAAGTGTTGAATAATATTGGTAGATCAACCAAAAATGCACTTGTAGAAGAAGTGCACTGAGAGGAAAAGCAAGAAGCAGAAATAGTCAAGTAGTACAATGTTTCCTACAATGGCAACATAACAAATATCATGGGCAATACAACCGACTAATTCACCATGAGTCACATGTGTGTTTTGGGGGAATCTTGGGTGCATCTCAACTTGGCCCATTTTTGGTCAAATACTTGACATTTTTAGGAGTGGATTGCGAGGAGTCTGCAAAGCTCTATTCATCATGAAATATCTAGGGGCTTCGGGATGGGTCAAAGCCCCTCATTTTGTAACAGGTATCAAGGTTTTAGTTCCTTTTTTTGTTGAGTCTATGGTATGTGGACCATGGTTTTTGTACCAATGTAATGTATTTAAGGACATGTAATGGAGAGGAAGGAGATGACAAGATAGGGAGAACCCAAGTAATCGAGTATTTTTTTCTGTTTTGTGTGTTAAAGAAAGGCTATACAACTGAGTGCACAGACCACCTGCACCTGGGTTCGTAGGTCAAAGAAATTATATGTATTGAAATATATATCTTAATAAACAAGAAGAAGTTTTGGTGAAGCCTTGTGTATATGTATTCATAATATGTGTTCATATGTATGGATATGCATGCTTTTTACTTATTTATGTGAAAGAATACATGTTTATTGTTCTCTAATATGTTTATGAAATAAGTGCAAATCTGTGAAGTAAAGCATCAACATGAAGTCTTTTATACATGTGAATTTTGTAAATGAATATAGAACATAAGAAAACACATGGGTGCCACAACGCTATATCAATATGGCTACAAAAACTTGGTTTTGCAACCTTGCTATTGGGCCTTAAATATGCCCATCTTCCACTCTATAATATCAACATTCATAACCTAAATTCCTATATTTTTAACTCATTTTGCACCATAATTCCACAATGTGTCACTAATACATATCCTACACTTCATGGTTGATTATCATCATTTTCCTCGAATTTGCAATGATTAGAGATGATTTTTTTATGATTTGCTAATGATGGTTTTTTCCAAGTTCGTTTACCACAGGGTTCCATTGCAGAAATTCTTCACATTAATTGAACTAGTTGCTACAAGTTAAGTACGGAATAAGCTCCTATAGGTGAAAATATAAAGTTTATGCTAAAATGAAGAAGAATCTCAAGATTCTGAGACATGAGTTTTCCTCAGAATACCCTCATTCAGGTAACTGAGAAACCATTTGTCAAAATTCGTCATTACGAGGAAGTTATAGTCAAGCGAATATTCCAGCACAAAGTTAAATACATAATCGGTGTCGAATTTTGGGTTTGATAGTTTCAAGAATTACCCACATGGAGGATCATGATTTAGATGAAATAGGGAAATGGTTCCTCCATCCATGCCATGATTAGGATGAGCCCAACTAAGATCCATTTGAAGACTATCCAAAAGAGCTCATATGGCTTACTTTAGCCTTCTTGTTGTATTTGATTTTTCTGAGTTCATTGGTTGTGCTTTGTTTGCATCAGCTGCACCTTATAAAAGTTTATTCTCTCTATCTATACGGTAGTGGTGGTAAAGTAGGAGGGAAAAAATAGGAGCAACAATAGTAGAAGAACAATGATGTAATTCTATTTATGCTAGAAGCTTTGATGTATTTGCTCTAAACCATTAATGCAGAAGGTTGATTCAACATTTAAATCCTCTGTGAGTATTGTGGTTTTCTTCTGTTCTTAATATTATTGAATTAATTTCAACTTGTTCCAGGAGTGGCAAGGGCCCACCACCACTTGGAAACAAGTTCTGCGGTTAATCTAGATATAAGAATTACATTTGAAGTGTGAATTTAATTTGAGGAAATTATTGCTTAAATATCATAATCGTTATCTTTTCTATACATAAAACCTTTACTCTGTTTCGTAAATCTGAATTGAATACTTTAGATCTCATTTCTCAATCATTAAAGACCAGAAATGATTGTACTAAATGATGATTTCCAATGTGTGAATGATTTCTTTGATGCATAGTGGAGAATGTCTAAAGAGCATTTTTAATCTGGAAATAATATAGGGTTAATTACCATTTCATAAGTTTAGGAACGAAATTGGTTTTATGCTTTGCTCATTTTCCATGTTCTGTAACATTTTGCCTATGTGAGGAATGCCCAGGAGTAACAAGATAAGATATTGGTTTCATTGGTTATCGATTGATTTTGTAGCTTAGTTTTGAGACTTAGCATAATCATAATAAGACTAGCTTAAAAATTGTAAGTTAATATTCTTCTGTAGGAATGATTTTCTGTGTTTATTTGGAGTAGTTTTAAATTAGAATAAGCTTTGATGTTTTAGTCTTTTAAATATGAGTGTGTGTAAGGATATTAATTTGAAACTACCATTCAATTTCTCTTAATCTCTTGTAGAATTGAATTTGTGAGCTAGATAAGATCAAGAAATTAGTTGAATTCTTGTTGATTTGTTTTATGCACCCCAGGAATTAGATTAGTTGTAATATTGTTTGGATTGTTTATTTTCCTTAGTTTAGAATCTCTTGGATTAGAGTCGGTTTTGTCTGGATTGAAATTAGAATAGGCTTGATATTGTTATGAATAGTAATTAGTTTTGTGTCATTTAAGATTTCTATTAATTAGATTAAATAAATCTTATTGCTTATATTATAGTTGAGTTTTACCTGCATTGAGGATTTTGCAGGACAATCAAAGGGCGAAGAATGCATGGTAAGACATGAGTTAAGAGCCACACATCCACTATGGTGGAGTTTCTCCAAAGTTTGGTTGTCCAAGTAAGAAAGTTCAGTTAGTTTTATTGTAATTATTTTTAATTCGTTTAGATTAAAAATTCAAGCTCTTTAAAGATAAAACATTTTTCGGGTGTTGTAAGAAACTTTGTGTACTTATTCATGTTATGAGACAGGGATCATCAACCAATAGGAAAAAATCAAGAATTATTGAGAAGCTTGAAGAATGTCCCTTGAAGCACTTTCTCAATTCCTAACAGTAGCTGGGGTATCTTCTTCTGAGGAAGAGTTCATGCTCACCGCATTCAGGAAATTATATATCTCTCCACAACCAGAAAAATATTTGGAAGTCTCCCTTGATTACTCTTGCCTATCTACTAAGAAGATCTTTAACTCATGTACCAAATCGATTGGGGAGCATCCAATTGAACCTGAGATCAAAGAAATTTGAAAATGCTTAGTAGCAAGCCTTATATCCATTCTGGAGACCAACTATCAAAGGTTTCCTAGCATGACCAAGAAGGACTTTCATAGTGGTCCAAATGAAGAAATGGTCCAATACCAGCAGGATTACACCAATAATTGGTTCCATATCACAATCTAGTCAAACTACCGCTCTCACATTCAAATAATCTTTGTATCACTTCTTTCAAAACTACTGATTTTTCATGCTCATGTACCTTCTAAAGTTTATATGTTAAATTTGGGCATGAATATATCTTTGTACCTGCCCCGCACATGGCTTCATTGGAATTTCTCTTTCACTTGAAGGAGGACACCTTTTCTCTATTATAGTAGTAAATTTAGTACTGTAATAAATAAATAAATGAAAATAGTAAAGACAAAAATAATTCCTTTTGTGAAAACTAGCTTGTCCAACGCAACTGGGCATGGACTTTTCTTGAAAACTAGTTAACTAGTGGGCAAGGTTCCCAATAACTTTTTTTTTTAATTTGTATGAGTTATTCAAATCATGTATCTTTCAAGTCATTATGGTTATACCCGATTTGGTTGATGTGGGATCCCTTAATTCCCACCTACCAATAAGCCTTGTCCCATTGACCTCAACACATTATTTGGGATCAATGTTAGGGTTAGATAAGGTACCTGGGAACCTGCATGCCTTAATGGTAGGTATCCTTGTAATCTAGTAAGGAAATGGACCAATGTTTCTTGGTGGATGAATTATGTAGTCTACGTGACTTCGAAAAATCCATTCATGGCTAGTAGAATGTACCTAGTGCCTTGATTCTCATTGACATCAAAGTTGAGATATATCGTATTGGTTATTGACCTCCTCAATGGTCGATAATCTAATGATTCTTTCTTATTTTCGACATCGACACCATTTATTCACATATGAAAGATTGCACATGAGTGTGAAGCGGTTGAATATTATATGGTTTTGTGATCTCAACACAGATTTGAAGTAGACTACATTATTTATCAACATTTCCAATTTCATTTGTAGTAATATATTCATTTTAGTATAGTTTTTCATATAGAAACCTAACCATTCATTTGTAGTAGCAGTCACCTTTCCTCAATTGTTTTGGGACATACAACTCCTCAGGCATGGGGGAGAAGGAAAGCTTCACTTCAGCCCTGATCTAAACATCCTTCAGCATATCCAAATAAGACTCCATTGCAGCTCTAGCTACTCTTCAACAAGTCCAATCAGCAATCACATATTTCATCCTCCACTTCATCTTACAACAAGGAGAACATCAACGAAAAAGGTAAAACTTGATGTAAATTTGGATTAATATTATCTAATTCAGTAGAAGGTTTAGGAAAATTAATGACTCACCACTTCCGATTCCATGCATTTCATCTTTCATAAATCATTATCCTTCTCTCTTCCTTCCATTCACTACTCATAATAAAAAGAGATATTATGATTACAAGACCATGTTAAAAGAAAAATCATTATGGTGCAAAGGTTGTCTCTAACATGTCTTCTCCATCCAAGATAAGGGAAACCACCTATAAACATTGGCCTTCTGATGACAGAGTATGTAATCACCTATTCACATACCTACTATCTCCGTCATTGCCTCATTTCATCGATCATCTCTTCCTCATCCATTAATTTCTTGTCCTCAATTTGAATAGCTCAGTAATTAGTATGATATATTAAATTTAAAGAGTGTTTCTCCATAAGAACCAACACCTATAAATATTCAAACATTGTTGCTCCACCAGGACCAAAATCTACAAAAAAATGTCAAGAATTAGTTAATGAGCAAGGGACCTGTTTACATGAGGACATGCAATGCAAATCCACATGCATGGGGGGATATTGTGACTCAAATATTCCCATTTTTTCACCATATAATAGATTCACCATTCATAACCTCAATCTCCATATTTTTAACTCATTTTGCACCATATTTCCAAAACTTGCCGCTAATACATATCCTACACTTTGTGGTTGATTATCATTAGTTTTCTTGAATTTTCAATGATTAGAGACAAATTCTCTATGATTTTATAATGATGGTTTTGCCAATTTCATTTACCATAGGGTTCCATTTCTGAAATTCTTAATAATTCAATTAAACGAGTTGATATAGATGAAGTACATAATAAATTCCTGTAGGTGAAAATCTAACATTTTTTTCTCAAATGAAGAAGAATATCAAGATTTTGAGATGTGGGTTTTGTTCAAAATCCCCTCATTTGGGTAAGCCAAAAATTGTTTGTCACAATTCATCATTATGAGGAAATTATAATCGGGGGAATATTCTAGCACAAAGTTAAGTTCAAAATCAGTGTCAAATTCTGGGTTTGACTATTTCAGCCATCAGTGATGTGGAGGACCATGATTTGGAAGAAGTAGGGAAATGGTTCCTCCATCCACACCCTGATCAGGATGAACCCAACTGAGATACATTTGAAGACTATCCAGAAGATCCCATATGACTTACTTTAGCCTTGTTGTCATATTTTTTTCTTAGTTCATTGTTTGTGCCTTGTTTCCATCATCTGCTCCTTATAAAAGATGATGCTCTCTACATGTATGCTAGTGGTGGTAAAGAAGGAGGGCAACACTAGGAGAAACAAAATTATAATACATGTGATATAAATCTGTTTATGCTGGAAGCTTTGATGTATTTTCTCTGAACCATTAATACATAACGTTATTCAACATTTAAACCCTCAATTAGAATTATGGTTTTCCTTAGTTTTTAATGGTATTGAATTAACTTAAACTTCTTCTAGGAGTGGCAAGGGCCCACCACCACCTGGAAACAAGTTATGTAGTTAATCTAGATAATAGGAATTTCGTTTGAGGAAACTATTGCTTAGATCTTAGAATCGTTATTTTTTTTGTACTTAAAACCTTTACTTTGTTTCATAAATATAAATTGAATACTATAGATCTCATTTCTCAATCATTAAAGTCTAGAAACAATTGTACTGAATGATGATTTCCAATGTGTCAATGGTTTTTTTGATGCATAACACAGAATGTATGAAGAGTATTTTTAGTCTGGAAACAATACAGGGTTAATTACCATATCGTAAGTTTATGAATGAAATTGGTTTTATGCTTTTCTCATTTTCCAAGTTCTATAACATTATGCCTATGTGATGAATGATCAAGAGTAACAAGAAAAGATATTGGTTGCATTGGTTATCAACTACTTTTGTAGCTCAGTTTTGATACTTAGTATAATCATAATAAGATTGGATTAAAAACTATAAGTTAATGTTCTTTCGTAGGAATGATTTTTTGTGTTTATTTTCAGTAGTTTTAAATGATAATAAGCTTTGATACTTGAGTCTTTTAAATATGAGTTTCTGTAAGGATATTAATTCGAAACTGTCATTTAATTTCTCTTATTTTTTTTTGTAGAATTGAATGTGTGAGCTAGATAAGATCAAGAAATTAGTTGAATTCTTGTTTATTTGTTTTATGCATCTTGGGAATTATATTAGTTGCAATCTTGTTTTGATTGTTTTTTTTCCTTAGTTTAGAATCACTTATAATAGAATAAGTTTTGTCTAGATTGAAATTATCATAGGATTCATATTATTTTGAATAGCAATTAGCTTTTGTTATATAAGATTTATATTACTTAGATTAAATAAATCTTACTGCTTCGATTATACTTAAGTTTTATTTGCATTGAAATTATGTTTTGATTGAAATTAATATTTACTTTACTTAGACTGAGATTAAAAATGTTCACTGATTTGTATTTTGTACTAAAATCAGGCATGGGAATTTTGTACTTAATTTAGGAATAGATTTTAGTTTCATGATGTTAGTTTAGATTAGATGCTCTAATCGTGCATTGCCTGCACTTGTTCCTCAAAGCTTACAAGTCTCAAATTGATAATTTAATGTTTGAATTATAACACATATAATTTTTCCAACACCTCCCATAACTGCTTCGGGTGATATTGTGATCTTCTTGTAGGTTGTTTCTGAAAGGGAAAGTGGTTAAGAGTTTAGTTTGGGTACAGTGCAATTTGAACCCGGGTCCAATCCCCTTAAGCCAACATCATAGGGGTCTCATAATTATATGAGAATCTCTAAGAAGCATTGATGCCCCATCACAATAACTTGAATACCATCAATAAAGATATATATTCATTGTACATTCAATGATTAACCAAAACATGATGACAACCACACATTTTCACTTTCATAAAACTCATTCATAACCAACATATAACCAATATAAATATGAAGATATAATAGCCATATAAACCACATATATACAAGTATATTTACCCATAAAATTCCAGGGATCTCTTATTGATAAATGCAAAGGACAACCAGGCTCAAAACTTCCACGTTTCAACCAAACTTTGATTGGTTGAACCAAATCTCTCCTTATCTAATCACCCTTATGTCATATTCCAAGCATGAATGTCGGATATCATAGAACAAATCCATAAAAATCAAACCAAGGTTTTCAGAGGCCAAACCACCTCAACCTTGAACCAATGATTCCACCTCTTGGTCATACATAATTATCCATCACCAAATTAGTCTATACCCAATTTTTCCGGAGCTATAGAGTGTTTGTTCCAACCAAGGTTCTAGGACTAGTAACTCAACCCATAACTGCTGCCAGGCTCCAGGGCATTTATCCAACCAAGGCTCTAGGGATAGTAACAAAACCCACCAAGGGCTCGATATCATCTTTCCAACCAAATCTCCAGGACTAATAACTCAACTTAAGCTATTACAAGACCCCAAAGTGTTTGTCCAACCAGGGCTACAGGAACTAATAACTCAACCCACAACGAAAGGTACATCAGAATCAACCAAAAAAAAGAATGGAAATACTCCCACAACACCATAGCTGTCCAGGAAATGACAAGGCTAGGTAAGACCACTATCAATCCAAAAATCCTCCATGTCAATGATAGATCATGACCAAGAGAGTACATGCATGTGCCATGCATGCCAAAATTATTAATGAAATCATACATGAAATGTTGTACCTTCAAGTGAAACCTGATGTAGCTGTTGATCCCGATGTCCTCTTGTGCCTTCCCACTCTTCCTTTTCCTTCTTTCTCCAAATCCAAAGTATGCCACACTCCTCCAAGAGTTCTCCAAGAAAACTCTAAGTATCCAAGATTATGGGATAGAGAGAGAATAGAATGAGAGCTCCAAAACTAAACTCACAAAAGCCATGCACTGATCCTCAGAGGCGTTTTTATTAATTAGGCCTCTATTTTCTTCATTTTCCTTTCACATGCTACCTATGACCTTTCACCTTCCTTTTATGCTAATTTCCATTATTTTCATAAATAAATTCCAATAAATTCCACTTTTCCTTTCCAAATCCTTATCCATTTCCTTTACCAATTTCCATATACATAATAAACCAAATGAACAGCCATACTATGATATTTTTCCCAACGTTCAACCTGGAATACGTGTCCCATGACCATGGTTATTATTTTACCTTTATTAAATTTTATTACATGGATTTTTGATCAAGGATGTTATAGACCCCTCCCCCTTGGGGGAACACCGTCCTCAATGTTCAATGACATCTAAAACCAACAAGTCTACTAAAATCAAAACATACTACCCATGGATCTTTAAAATCTCATTGTAGTATTTACAATGATCAGCCTGCTAAGAAGAAAACCAACATGAAAACATAACAACATGCCAATCATAATGACTTGACAACTGTATTGCTTATTGGATCTTTATAACGCAACTCAGAGCGGTATTTACATCCATATACATATGTACATATACCAAAACATCATACCAAGCATATACCAAATACGTATATCAACGAAATTCGCTCAACCAATGAATAGAGAAGGATAAATAGCCCACATCTGATCTTCTATATCCCATGTAGCTTCATTGGGCCCAAAGTGTGTCCACTATACTTTAACCTAATCGATCTCTTGATTTTGGCGAATGAACATCTTTCTCTACAATATACATTGAGGTTTCTGTTGGAATTCTCCTTCTAGCTCCACTTGCAATATAGACCATTCAATCACATGATCAACATATTTAACATACTTTTTAAGCAATGATGCATGAAAACCTTCATGGATTTCGCTATCGTAGGTAGTCAAAGTTGATAGGCTACTGATCCAATCCTTTCAAGAATATTGAAAGGTCAACAAAATCAAGATTCTAGCTTGGCACATGATCTAATCTTCAAGGATATTTTCTTTGGCTTCATGTGAAAGTGCACTTGTTCTCCAACTAGAAACTCCTTAAATAACCTATTCCAATATGCATATCTCTTCTGTCTATCATGTGATTCCTTTAAATTCTTCTTGATTACCTACATTTCCTATTCCATTTCTACTAGCATGTCTTGTCCAAACAATACCTTTTTCACTGGAGCATTCCAACTAATAGGAGTATTACAACTCCTCCCATAGAGTTCCTCAAACAAACTCATCCTTAGCAACTCAGGACACCCATTGTTGTGAGTAAACTCTACTTGTGGAAGATAATCTTCCCAATTCCACTATTGATGCATCACATACATCCTCTACATATCATCCAATATCCTATTGATGCTCTCTATCTGTCCATATGTCTATGGATGATAAGATGTGTTGAAGGCCAACTCTATATGTAAACCTACAAAAATCTCTTTATAGAAGATCGAAGTAAACATTGCATCCTTGTTTGACACAATCTTGTTTAGAACACTATTTAGTCTCACTACATCTCCGATGAATACCTATGCTACATCACTAACTGAATTAGTAGATTTCACTAGAATGAAATGTGCTACCTTAGTCAACCTGTCCACCACAACCATGATGGAATCATGCTATCTAGATTCTCCTAGCAAACCTATGATGAAATCCATGGAAATGACCTCCCTGTTCCACTCTGGAATCGAGATCGGATGTACTAACCCACCAGGATGCTTACACTTTTCCTTTACCTATTCAAAATCAAGCATCTCTCCACAAGCTCAGTCACTTCTTTCTTCAAGTTCAACTAGAAGTAGAACTTCTTCACCACTGTCAATGTCTTTTGATACCGTGCATGGTCTAAATACGATTTCATAAGAAAATCGCTGAATATAAGATTCTTGATTCCACTATCAACTGACACATATATTCTATCACTAAATTTGATCCAACCATTTTTTGTGAGATGATAGACCACATCTTGTGTACCTATACCTGCACATATACTTGTACCTATACTATGTTGTATCCTGTGCTTGATCTCCATGTACTTGTTATCCCACTGACCTGCCTATAAATGTCTCCCATAAGAACTCATAGTTTCTATGTGGTTCACCTATATCTGCCTTCTTTGAAAATCTACAACCCTATTCTCTTTACTTGTAATGTACCCAATCTTAAATTCGAACTCACTAATCATGGAAAACGATCCAGCTTTCCTAGAATTCAAATTCAGATGTTCAAATAGGTACCTCAATCCATTATGATTTTCTCATCATTTCAAACCTCCTACCAAGAATATAGTTCCTCCACATATTTAGTACATGGATGATCACTTCCAACTCAGGATCATGTGTTGGATAATTCTTCTCATACTCATTCAGTTTTTGTGACTCATAGCATACTACCTATCCCTCCTGCATAAGAACTCTAGCAAGTCCTCTTTTACAAGACTATGCATACCACAAATTCTCTACCCGAATCTCCAATCTTTAATATTGAAGCATATGTCAAAAATTTCTTCAACTACTCAAAGCTTGATGTACATTCCTCTGTCCACTCAAATTTCTTACCTTTCCTTTACAATGATGTGATGGGATATGGAATCTAAGAGAATTTCTTGATGAACCTTTTGTAATAATGTGTTAACCCAATAAATGATCTTACCTCATCCACATTCCTAGGAGTTTCCAACTCCATGATAACCCTTATCTTCTCCGGATCTACTACTATGGCTTCCTTGGAAACCACATGTCCCAAGTAATGTACCTCTGTCTTAAAGAAACTACATTTTCTAAGCTTAGCATACATCTGATGCTCTCTTAGAAATCTCAACACTATTGCTAAATATTTGGCATGTTATTCATCTTTTTTAGAATATATCAAGATGCCATAAATGAGCACAATAACAAAATTGTCCAGATAAGGATGTAATACACTATTGATCAAGAACATAAAAGTAGCCAGAGTATTTTTGAAACTGAAAGGAACTACAACAATCTCATAATGTTTGTACCGAGTCAAGAAAGTTGACTTGTAAATGTCATCTTCCTTGATGTGTACCTAATGATGTCAAAATCTCATATCAATCTTCAAGAACACTACTACTCCCTTCAACTAATTGAACAAATAATCAATACTTAGCAATGGATACCCATTCTTGATGATCACCTTATTCAACTGCATGTAATGAATTCACAACTGAAGAGTATGATCCTTCTTCTTCACAAACAATATCGGTGCACCCCATGGTGATACACTTGGCCTAATGTATCCCTTGCAAAGCATTTTCTTCAATTGAAACTTCAAAGCTACCAACTCTGGAGTGTTCATCCTGTATGGTTCTTTTGATGCTAGTGTTTCCCCTAGTACCAACTCAATGGAAAAATCCATGTCCCTATGATGTGGAATCTTTGAAATATCTGCAGGAAATACATCCTAAAACTATTGTAAAACCAGGTATCTTCTCAAGACATCTTCATCCTCAACTTACTTACCTTTATCACTAGAAATATGCACTAAAAATAACACAAACACGTTTCTCCGACTGCTCTTTTCCTGCATGGCTATCACCATCTTAACTGGTGTTTCCTTATTCTTACCCTGTAAGACTCTCTATTCTAAATTTTCATCCAACCACTCAATAGCTTTGTCATAACAATCCACCTTGGTCCCATGAAGATATAGGCAATCCATACCGAAAAGAATACTATATGATCCCAACAGAAATACATTAAAATCTGCTAATGTAGGAATACCATTCAACTTTAATAAACAAGATCTAACCCAATGATGAACTTGCTTCTTTATACCTATATCCAACTACACTAACCAGTACTATACATGTACTTCTTTATTCAAACCACACTTATCCTCCAATTTAGGATTAACATAAATATACTTATATTGATTTCCAATCAGAATGTAAATAATTTAATCACAAATCTTACCATCCATCTCAATAATAGATGCCTGGGGATCTTCCTCCTTGCTATCCAATGCTACATAGATCCTAGGATCATTGTCCAACATCCCAACCATTTTCACCTCGTGCGCACTGTAAATATGTGATCTACCACCCTAATGATATGGACAATATCTCTGACGATGATATTAGGCACTATTCCAACAACGTATGGCATTCGTATCATCACCCTTGCTCTACTCAGACTGAAATTACTTCCCTTTGTCAAATGCATTGAAATTCTTATGTGGCGTTGCATTCTCTTTGTTACTTGTGTCCTATGGCCTTGCTCATTTCTTGTCCCACTTCCATTTATTCTCATTATTACATTTCCAATCTAGTTTAGTCTAAGATCTGTGCTTGAGCATAACAATTCTTTAGCTTCTAGATGGCCTCCTCTAATGATCTAGGTTCATAAAAATCAAACTTGTCCTAGAATGTTATCGAAAACCCACTGATGAATCTCTAAATATTTTCCTTCTCCTACTCGAGGTAAGGAACATATCTCAACATCTCAAGGAATCTACTAATGTGCTCCTCATTAGTGATAGATCTCATATTTAACTCATAAAACACATTTTCCCTATTTTCATAATACATCTCTAATAGGTATCTCTTCCTGAATAGTCTCTTGATTCACTCCAAGTCATCTCCTCCTCATAAATATATCTGATCTTATTTACATCTTCCCAGTAGATACCTTATTTACCTTTAAGACTGAATGTAGCTATTATGACCTTCATGTTCTCTAACTAATAATGTATCCTAAAGAACTTATTTATTCCAAGCAACCATGCTTCTACATACTATGATTTATTCATTTCACAATCAAAGGTAGGTGGATTTTATTTCTTGAACTCATCCGGAAAATATCCCCTATCACTCCACTTGTAAGGATGATAAAGATAATGACAATGATACCTTTTAAAACTAGAACTAGAATAGTAACTATGCACATCACACCTTCAGTCCAGAGTATCTAAGAACCTGCTATCGCTAATTGTGTCATCTCTATGTAACTTGTGCCCACTGTGATATCTCCTACCATATGCCCCATTACTCATATCCTCCTGTCCCTAAATGATCTAAGGTGGTCCCTTCCTTTCCAATTTTGAGAGACTCTGAAGAATTACTCCATTGACTTCTACTTCTTTCCCTCGTGCCTACATGATTATGTAATTATCTACTCTAGAACTCCTAATTTGTTCTTTCAAAATCCTCTATGTCTCTGTTAAGTCAATAAAGTGCCCAACACCATGCTGCTCATCTGATTCGTAGGAAGAATCTTTGTAATCTACCATCTTGCTAGTCATCTTTGATCTCTTCTTCCTGTAAGGTATATTATGTCAGTGAAACCAAACAATAAACAAACCAACTCACCTTGGTATAGTTTGGGGAGGATATCTTATCTACAAGATCAACCATATTAGTATAATATTATATTATCTTACTATATATATATATATATATATATATATAATATTATATATATATATATATATATAGAAACATAATCATATCAACATTCATTCACCACTTCAATCATTATCAAGTCATCAATGCATGACCATACCAACCACATGTTATGACCTCATGCATGAAAACTACAACCACATCAATGTATTCATAATGATATATAAGCATAGACATGAAAAAACCAATGCATAATTGATAGACACTCATGATGACCAAATACAACCACAACACCGTCAACTATCATAAGTTGACACCACTGCATTCATGACCAACACCATGCATATGCAACCAACATGTATATATGAAAACACCTCCATCCAAGGGTAACAAAAATGAGAAATCACTGAAGAACAATGGAATCGTGCTCTGATACCACTCTGTAAGACCCTCCTCCCACATCTACCTAGGTAACCAATCAATTGGGGTAAACTTGTGACAATGAGTTACTATGATATGATTCAAATCCCTATGTATCAGATAAGGAAGTGGAACCAATAGAACACAACCAACCTGGCCTTCCATACAAGCAACAGAACCCCCAAGAGCCATCCAAACAATCCAAGTGACTAGCCCCTGAGAGAAACTAACATTTTGTTGCAATAAAGCCTTAGTCACTCCCTTTACATGGGAATGCATGGGATTGAGACCCTTTGTTCGCTCCCATAACAAGGCATGTGTGCAACTGGGGGCTTTTCTAGGTAGCTTTGTGCTAGCGAATCTAGAGTTTGTGCCCTTTTTTTAGGGTCGGGACTCAATCCACTGCCCATAAAGCCATGAAACTTCCATAAATGAAATGTAACATCAAAAAAATGATGCAAATGAAAATACTTGAATAAAGACTTGACTAGACCCCTACTAGCCATGATAGGAATTGCGTCAAACATGTAACAAATATGCATTCTACTGGTTTAAACAACATATTTGAGCATAGGAACCTCATACTTATCTGAGAATATCTAAGAACCATTGATGCCCCATCACAATAAGTGTATTACCAGCTATTAAGCCATATATTCATTGTACATTTAATGGTTCACCAAAACATGATGAGAGCCACGCATTTTAAATTTCATAAAACACATTCATAACTAGCATATAACGAACAGAAATATCAAGATATAACATATAGAAAACACATATAGAAAAGTATATTTACCCATAAAATACCAGGGAGAAGGATAGATCTTATTGATGAATGCAAAGTCCAATCAAGTTCGGACATCCATGCTCCACCCAACTATAGATTGGCTTAACCAAATCACTCTTCATCAAATCACCCTCGTGCCATATTCCAAGCATGAATGTGGCATCTCATAGAACAAATCCATCAAAACCAAACCAAGGCTTCGAAAGTCCAAACCACCTAACCCCTGAACCAATGATTCCACCTCTCATTCAAACATCACTATCCATCACCAAACTGGTCTCTACCCAAGTTTTCTAAGGCCCTAGCGAATTTTTTCCAGCTAAGGCTCTTGGGCTAGTAACTCAACACGTAGTTGTTGTTGAGCTCTAGAGAATTTGTCCAACCAAGGCTCTAGGACTAGTAACTCAACCCACCAATTGCTCGAGAGTGTTTTTCCATCTAAGGATCCAGGACTAATAACTCAACTAAAGTTGTTACAGGGTCCCAAAGCGTTTGTCCAACCAAGGCTACAATAACTAATAACTCAATTGACGGTCAAAGGAACATGATATCTAGGAATGGAAATGTTAGGCAAGACCACTATCAATCTAGGAAATCCTCCAACCAATGACAGAGCATGACCAAGAAACCACATGCATGTGTCATGCATTCCAAAGCTAGTAAGGAAATCATACATGCAACTTAGTACCTACAAGAAAAACCCATTGTAGCTACTGATCTCGATGTCCTCTTATGCTTTCCTTCTCTTCCTTTTCCTTCTTGCACCAAATCCAAACTATGCCACACTCCTCCAAGAGTGCTCTAAGAAAACTATAAGTATCCAAGAGTATGAGAAAGAGAGAATATAATGAGAGATCCAAAACTAGACTGACAAAATTCTAAACTAATAAAAGCCATGAAATGATCCTCATAATCCTTTTTATTAATGAGAACTCTATTTTCTTCATTTTCCATTATTTCCCTTCATTTTCCTCCTCACATGCAACTTGTGATCTTTCACATTCCTTTTCTCCTGATTTCCATTATTTGCATAAATAAATGCCAATAAATGTCGCTTTTCCTTTCCAAAGCCTTACCCATTTCCTTTGCCACTTTACATAGTCATAATAAACCAAATAAACACCCACACTAAGATGTTTTTCCCAACATTCATCTTGGAATATGTGTCTATGACCATGGTTATTATTTTACCTTTATTAAATTTTATTACATGGATTTTTAACCAGGTTTGTTACATTCTACTTGATTCCTACCTTTGGTATTTTCCCTAGTCATGCAAACTGTAAGAGCCTAAATATTTCAACTGAGGGCAGACACCACCATGAGTCTATGTACTATGGTGTTTGGGTAGTTTCTTATATTCCATATTCAATATCCAACCCTTAGAAAATCAAATATCCAACTAAATGCAATGGCACTCTCTTTGACAACCTCCCCAGAAACGATGCCAAAATGTTGGGACAATTAATTGATATAAAAAAAATAACCACCACACAGTAAAATAACAACCTAAGGTTTCATGTTTCTATTTCAAGCTTCTCTACAAGGTCTATGCAAGAGGATTCAATGCTACTAGCCAACTAAAACAATAACCGAAGGAACAACGTTAAAGGAATCAACTCTTAACTGAAAACACACATTCAAGGATCTAACTCGCAATAAACTAGTACTTCCTAGAAATCACATGCAAATATTAAATTCTAATTACTATTTGATAGGAAACAATAACGATATCAATATAATACTAAGCTACTACTTAAGGAACAACAATCTCTAAAGTAAAAAAACAACAACACGAAACTGTATTCTAAGTAATGAAAAGAAACATATAACACAAAGATATATTATACTACTACAAGAATAACAATGATCTAACAATAACTTATAAGGAACAACAAGGAATAAATAAGGAATGAAAACTAAATTACCCACCAACAATCTTTATAAACCAATATCATGATTATTAAGTAAACAATTAATTTCATAATTAATCTAACAGGAAATAATGTCAATAGAAAAACACAAAATTAATGTTACACCATAGGACATAGCCTCTTCCATAAGTGATCCTGAACCACTAGAATCAGACTATCTTGAAAAAGAGATAAGAACAATAAGCTATATTTAGATATCAAAAACTTGCATTTTATTGAGAATAGAATGATTACAATGCTGAAAAACCTTTTCAGAATATGTATCACAAAAATTACATTCACCAGGATTCTATTCATGACATAAGTCCTTATCTTTATACTACAATCACAATTGAAAAAATTAATGATTCTTCTCAATTGAGAGAAATCCTGATAATCTAAACATTCTCAGGATGCTCTTTTTAGTTACAAAAGGGCTTAATATCACCCAGATGAAACAATAAAGGGTCCTATCTAAAACGATCTCATCTAGATAGAAATAGACTTCACTAATGTTACTAAAGTTAGCAGACACAACATAATGTTATCTAATTATGTTGGGAACAAGTCAAGAAATAACAATGAATTCCAGTTGTCACAGAGTCACTATTTCCAATATCAATCCAATCATGATAAAATGGGCATTTTTATAGCTAAATTGATATATTTGAGTGAAATGAAATAATAGAAATAAATTAATTACTTTAAAAAACTATATTATGCAAATTGATATATCAAAATATTAGAAAAAGATAGAAAAACAATATTAGAATTATCAAATAGGACAAGGAAATTATGGTATTTATGGGGCCCAACAATAAGAATGACACAAATAATGTTGAATTATTTTATCCAATAAATGATTATATCTTGGATAAAATGGAATAAATATAGTAATGAAACATAAAATTGTCATTTGTAATTTCTCTATATCGTTCATCCTTTATGGTTGTAACATTATGGATGGAATTTTACATCTAATCCAAGTCACTTAATGGATATGGTAAAAATGAATAATTTTTCACTACCATTGTTAATTATGATTTAGAGAGGCTAGGATTTGACCCATAAAGATGTGAATGCATTCTCTAGTCTAAATTTTGTTCCATAATAAATCGATTTATAGAAATTATGCACAAAGGACATAGGTAGAATTAGTGGAAATATCTAGGGAATCCATCATATATTACATGTGTAAAACATTTGAGCATTTTTTATTGTATTCATGTGAAAACTCTTATAAAGGTGCATGTTTTGTGATAAAATATGTGAATTGAAGAGCCTTTTACCAATGAAACATGATTAGTGACTATTAAAATAGATAGACTCTCCATAGTGACTAAATGATTAACTAGTTGGAGGAGAAAAAAATCATTGTATGAAGGTTTTTTCTTCCTCAAGTAGTATTAAAAGTCCACTTATTGAGAAAAATAATCAAAAGTAGTACCTTATTCAATGATGATATAATTAAGGATCGTTTCCATACAAAAAAATACTAATTATTTTCCCACCTATATTTTTTCAAAATATTTTAGGTGTTATTCTCATGTTATTGAATCTTGAAAAATAATTGAAAAATGCAATAACATAGTGGAGGAAATTAACATCATAAGAAAATCAGACTAGTATTGAGCCTTTCGAACACACCTATGTAAATGAAAGAAGTGTTTGTAGGAAATGGAGACCCATTGGGATGTTGAATATAGTGATATGAGTTATAGGTTCCTAGAGTAATAGATGCAAAATAAAACAATAAAGAGAATGCATAAGTAGTAAGTAGTGAATGGTGAACTACAGTGGAATTAAGTTTATAAGTGAGAAACTATATGTAATGCAAAATTTCATCCTAAAACATACAAATGGGAGCGTCATGGAAAATGGCCCAAATAGGTTGAGAAGAAGTCATGTATCTTTCTTGAAACTTCATTGTGGGGCAAAGAGGGTTCCTAATCCTATGAAAAAAATAGCCATGGGCCTCAAACAAAAAATTAGGTGCTTAGTAGGGAAACCATGATTGATAGTCTCTATCATGTGAATTATAACAATTATAGTTTCCAAATTACACTTAGTGTCGCAACTCAATGGGATAAATCCTAAGGAAAAAATTTGCGAGGGAAATTAATAATGAACAATGCAAGGTAGGAGACCCTAGATCTACGTTAGTTTTAAATTTGTTACTAAAAAAAATGGATGAAATATTACCATTTGGTGACAAAAAAATCAATAAAATGACCTTATAATTTTGTTGCAATTTAAAAAACATAAATTCAAACTAAAACAGTGAAATTAGGCATTAGCCCTCATCAAAATGCAAAATGGGGAAACTAAATAACTTTGGCTATGGAAGCATCTTATGCACATTTTTATTTGATTGAGTCTAATTAATGCATCAACATTTGGAAATCCCCCAACCTATTACATGAGATATTGAGATGATTTGTTGGAAAAATTTGATGTAAAGATCTAGAGGTGACCACATGGCCAATGGCCAATGCATTTGATAACAATTTCTTTGATTGGTGGTCCCATCAGTTCATAATAATTGATGACTACCCATGTCCTTGCCTAGATTTTAAAAAGATCTTAAGCTCATGCTAGTTATAAATTATTCTTGGGTTGATGTTGGTAAGTGAAAAGTTTATTATATCAAGTTATTTATTTTTTATTATTTATAACACAAAGATGTAAATCAATTTTTTTCATGTGATGAATGACTAAAAACATTCTCTTATGTCATAGATGCCAAACCAGTGTGACTAGAATGTTGTTTGACGCACCAACATAGTGGAATAGGTGATGATTACTTAGGTGAAGGTGCCAAGAGGACCTTTAGTCAGTCTACAAGAACTTATAAGGGTTAAACCACTAACTGTTCATGACATGTGAGGGGGGTCTCCTAGAGTGAATCTGGTGAGCACCAGTATTGGAGCAATAATGTTGCAACTCCGAGGCTACCAACTTTACTTTTATAACCTGGTAGTTCGTAACAAACTTGGAAGCGTCGGTGTTATATGCACAAGTACTAGTTCTCACTGCAAGTTGTCACTTGGTCAGCTTGTGCGAGATCACTAAGAGCTCAAGCCAACTTCTATATATTTCAGAAGAATCTCTATGTGTGATGGAAGGAAAGAAAGATTACTCTACATATGCTATTTTCACTGTAGAAAGGAGAAAGACTGGAATCTAAAGCAAAAACTAGTAAACCCTAATTAACAAGCTATTTCTACTTTTGCCAAAAACACTATGAAAACCATGAAGGAAATGCCATTACCTAATCAAGGAAGTAAACAACATCTAACCATGCTATTTCTAGAACTAAATAAGCAAAAAACATATTTTTGGATTTTTATGTGTTTTTATGTGAATTTAACATGGATATAATTTATTGTGTGTGAGTGTGGCAGTGAATAGGTGGCGTTAGAGGGTGGTTTTGGAGCTTGCGAGGATGTAGGATGGTGTGATGGGTCCTAGGAGGTCTTAGGTGTCCTTCTAGAGGATTTTCCTACACTTAGCCTTCAAAAGAAATTCTACAGGAAACACTACAAGAGGACACAAGAAAACTACAAGAGGAAAATAGGGAAACTACAAGAGGCCTACATGATGAGGCAAAGAGCAATTCTTGTTGTTTTGACAGTGTGAGAGTGGGTGGAAAAGGGGGATAAAGGTTGGAATGAGGTGTTAGGGCACCTAAGGTCTTCCATGAATCACTAGGAGAGAGAAATATGATTTGGTTTTTCTCAAGCAGAGAGGAAGAAGTTCTATGAAAAATGAAGGAAACTAAGGCAGAATTGAGGTGAGGTTTGGGAGAACTATAGGGCATGGATTAGATGGAGGGTGTGATTGCTGGTAAGTTGGCCTACTACTACAAGAGATATTCTACATAGAAACTGACAGTCAACCAAGAAAATCAAGCAACCAATGAAATGAGTGCATCCTAGGAAAAACATAGTTTTGCATTAAAATGGCCTAAACTATTATGTATAGAAGGAAATGCTGGGAAATGCTATAATAAAGGAAATCATGCAAAAAAATGGCCTAAACTATGATGTATAGAAGGAAATGCTGGGAAATTCTATAAGAAAGGAATGCATGCAAAAGGACTATTGAAAATCATGAAGTGAACATGATAAAGAATATCTAAAGAAAAGCAAAAATGGACTATCAACCTACTAGAGAGCTACAAACACTAGAAGTCCTAGGAATGAGGAAAATCTATGTTTTCAGGGCAACAAGAGAGTCTTTGCCTCAAATCATGGTCGTAGAGGGAGGAAGAGAGGCTAAGGCACTATTGCTATCCTTTTGAATCTTCTCTAATCACTACTTATCCTGTTACAAAAAGAACAAATGGAAGCAAGATACTAAATCATCAAAAGAAACCTATTCTTAACGATAAGAGAAATGCATATAACAACATAATAATCTACAAACTGAAGTAAAGAATAAAAATACAAGTAAAGAGAAGCTTGGCTGCTTGGATTGGTCCCTAACCCAATATCTTCAGCCCTCTGAGGTAACTCAGTGCTAGCTCAAAAAGGATTCCATCTTCATTATAAAAAAAATAGCAAGATTACATAAAACTGTCATAAAATAGTAAATTCAAAATTTGAGTAGAGTTTACACAAGAAAAAAAACTCGACCCTAGTGAGGCCCTAGGCCTCTCTACTTATACATCTGAAGCTACCAACAACTTCCTTAAAAGTAGGGAGGCTTGGCTCCCAAAACTTGAGATAACTATCAATCATCTTCCACTTGCTCTGCTGCCTTCTAGTGTGTGATTCGGCTACTTGTACTCTGATCTGAATGAAGGAGAATTCAAAGTGAGGAGTAATAAATGTGGGGGATTCCCACTATAAGTCCTCTTCTCTTTCTACTATGAGTTATTGCTGTAGTTTGACCAGTAGATCCTAGACTTTGACCTCGAAATCCATCAATAATTTGCATTAAATACATGTTAGAGCACATGCCATAATAACTAACTCAACTCACCCTATAAGCATAAATATAATCAGAAAATCATACAATAAGCTAAAAGAATGTTGATTTGACTAGGTTAGGAGGTAAAATGAGCCCATATAATTACCTAATTATGAGGCTCATCATCACCCCCTATTGAAGGTGTTGCTCATCCTCTAAGAAACCTAGTCAATCTTTTGGTCTTTCATGGCCATGGTTGCCTCCCTAGCATTCCAGGCTTCTGACGTGGTCTGCTCACGTTCTCCATAAAATTCTACCTTTTTTTCTATGTCCTTCCACTGCTCCTTCTCTTTTTCTTCTCTTCTGCCTTTGAGCATGCTTAATATGAGTGGAAAACTCAGATTGAGGCCAATCCAGTTGACTTTCAGCCTTTACAGGAAGCACTTGTACATTTGCGCTCTTTTCAATGCCTCCTTCAGCCTCGTTGGGGAATGTTATTCTCTGATCTGCAACTTGTGGGGTAGGGTGTTCCATCTTCTCATGCATGCATGCACACAGTCATCCCTAAGTAGTATAAGCATATCTTCAAAGTGTGCAATGGCTTTTTCCTGATTATCTACATATTTATGGGCAACCTGAGGGTCATTGGAAAGTAAGTTGTGTGTGCTGATGAGTGTCATAGGATCTAATGGCTCAACTCTTATCATCAATGGTTCATTCTACTCTTTTACTAACAATCTTTTCATTTTTGCTGCCCTCAATTCTTCATGGTTCATCCATGATGCCATGGCCATTAATTGCAGATCCCCTAGCTTAGCATTGGGGTCCCACACATTCAGGTCTGTGAGGGCCATGTTGTGTAGATAGAACTCTGCCATCTTTGCTTTCTCCTCATAGGTGCTTTGGTCACACAAATCCATGAACTGCCTGTAGTCTTGGAAAGACATTATTCATCTTTGTGCCAAGGTTTTTATTTGGAATTGAAGCCATTGATCCTTTAGATGGAGGCCATAAGATTCGGTTGGTGTTCTGCATTGTAATAATTCTATGGATAAGCTGGTCGTGTGTGACAAATGAGTCTCTTTGTCCTACAACTACCTCCTTAGTAATTTATTCTCATTCTCAAGGTTGCTTCTTATAATGGCTTCTCTATCTCTTAGAGCACTTAATTCCATACCCATTTCCCTAAGTTTGTCTTCCATGTGGCCAATATCCTCAAATCCTTTGGACTTGGTTATCTGCATCCACCTATGTGTTCTAACTCTCCCTTTTTCCAATTCGAAAAACAATGGAATTGCAAATTTCTGTGGGATTATCTTCCCTCCCTGAGGTAGTCTATAATAGGAGTAAAGATTAGGCTGGGGGTCAGGTTGTAGCTCTTGTGCTTCCTCTTTCACCTCTAGCTGTCCTCCTATTCTTTCCTCAAGTTTTTGTGTCTCCACCAGTTTGGACAATGTCTCTTGTAGGACTATTTTAGCCTCCTATAAGTCTAGTTTGGGGTCCTGTAGAATTTCCTTTACCTTCCATGTAGAAGATCGTGTAGTCCTCCTTTAATATATTATGGGTGTCTTGGAAGGATATTCTTTCACCTTGGCAGATGGTGAATCTTCAATGTTAATGGGAGTCTCTGATGAGGGTTGAGGTTCGCCTGTTTTAATTCTCGTACTCTTCCTTATCCTAAAATACATGGAGGTTTTTCTTTTCCTCTTCTGCTTCTACTTGACTGGTGTACTAAGGGTAGTGAGGGTAGCTGCTACTTCTCTTTCTAAAGTTTCATGGGACTCTTCTCTTTACTTTGCCCTCTTTGCCTCCTTTTCTCCCTCTTCTATCTCTTTTTCCTCCTCTTGCTCTGCCTCTTTTCCTACCTCCTGTTTTGTCTCTTCAACTCTCGCCCCCCCTATTTATTTTCTTTCCTCCTTACTCTCTTGCTCTAACATGTCACCACTGGCTTCATCTTCTCCTCCTTGATATTCCCCCTCCTCACTCACAGCAAAACTCACATCATAGATTAATGCCTTAATGTCATCCTCAGTTGTCATATTTCTAAAACCTTCCCATGCTATAGGGATTGTAATGGTATGGAGTTCTTCTTCTACTAGGATCTTGATTAGGCCATGGTGAGCTAGCTGTTGTGAATTTCCTTCTTGTACCTTGGTGTTGGAGTCAATGAGGGACTAAAGGAGAATGTAAGGGATACTGAACTTTTGATGTGCTGGGGTATCCATCCCATTTCTCAATTCTTGGAGGATTCTGAAATGATATCCATAAACAATGTTGTGCCTCACCTCATAAGAAATGTATTTGATCACTTGGTAGCTAACCTCATCCCAAGGACATGGTACACTGGCCCTCCTAATTCCATTTTTTTCTTCAACAAGGGTTTCATTATCTTGGAAAAAATTCCTCTTGGTAGCCTGTCCAATTATTTCCTTATCTTTACTCCAAGGCAGCCCAAGAGGAAGGGTGGTGACTCTACTAATGAATTTAGTGGTTATTTAAATGTAGAGGCCTCTAATGGTTACAGTAGCATGAGTTCTTGTGTGAGGGATTAGAGAGAGAGAAAATTCATGGGCAATTTCATCATCAAACCCTCTAAAGTTCTTAAAGAAATTCATCCAGTTTTCCCTTGTAAATATTTCCACCACTTGAGGATGTGCATGGAGTCTAGTGGAGTTACAAGGCTCTTTTATCATAGACCCCCCTGTTATATTGCTTGCACTTCTTTTGAAAAAATAGATATGGAGATGGAGACAAAGAACTTTGAGCGAAATAGAAAAATAAAGGGGACTATGTTTTAAATAAAAAAAAAAAACCATTTTTTTTATGTATTTCTACCCTCTTAAAGACTCATTTTATCTTTAATTTGAGACCAACTCTTTCACATTTTGATATTCAAAAGAATGCATTCATGAATTCTACCTCCTCAAACTGAAATTCATGCCAAAAATCACGTTTCCTCCCTTCCAAATGACTCATTTCACCTCCTGTAGAAGCCCAATGTCCCTCCTGTAGATTTCCTATAGGTGCTCCTATAGAAAAACTATAGGGCTCCTATAGAAGATGTCAAGAGCAAAAATATGGAGGAAATTGATGGAGGATGGTGGATACAAGGCTGTGGAGGCATAAGAAGACTATTGTGTGGCTAAGTTATGAGGAGAAATTGAAGTAAAGGTCGTGAGAATGCGTGGGGAGCAGTGCTCATTATCTTTTATTGGTATTTTTAGTTATGAGTGTTGAGCTCACAAGGTGTATGTTGCCCAGGTTAGGACCATTGGTCCCCACTGTTATTAGGAAATCTAGTGTCCATGCAGAGCTTCTAGTCCCACTAAAACGAGTAGCTATCTTAGAAACAAACAAACTAAAGTTACTTGCGATTTCCTTTATGAGAAGTAGATGAGAGAGAAGCAGAGAGTACCAACATCAGTATTTCACTTGGCTCCTTACTTGTTTCCTCTCCCCTTTGATAGATCTTTTCCGCTTCTCCCTTGCCTACCCCGCTTCAAAGAGCACCTGTAAATTCAAAGCAGCATAGTACCATCAAAGCACCGAGATCTACCACCATAAATAATATAGGACCAAATATATATTGACCACACAAATGCATATATCAAATCAAACATACAAGAATGTGGAGGAAAACTCAAATAGCTTTATTGATAGAAAGAGTAGAAGAGAGGATTACAACCCATTAATCGGACCCAACATCATCCTCCCAACATGAAAGCCCTTCTTCACCTCATGAAAAGCTTAGATCACCCAACACTATGATGTTCCACAATGGAACTAACAACACTTGCTTACAAAAATACAAGATTCCAGCCTTTGGATCTCTGGGATGAGGGATCCATATATAGATGTTTGCAGGTGGGTGAGTCAACTTCTAGGATTTTGGTTAGTTTCATTTCTCTGATAGTTCTCAATTCCACTTGGATATTTCATGATCTCTTACTCATCCCTGTACGAATTCAGAGAGGCAAGTGTCACAGGAGAAGTTTCTAGAAGATTCCATGATCATCCACCTTGTAAATTGTCTCTTCCATTTGTCTACTGTCGCTCATCACACCCTACAAAAGGGATTTCCAATATGCATTGCACTTTTTGCATGTGGTAGGTGAGATGCATCACACCCTTAGCACTGAGCAGTCTGTATGGTCCAGTTTTGACCAGTTTTGAGTAGTTTTTCATGGAGAACTTCTGGGAGATGATGTAATCATCTCACCTTGCTCCTTTAGGGTATGAAGCAACTTTTTTAGGGACTTAGAAGCCCTTTGTTTATGGACATATGTGATTGGGGTTAAAACACCCAAATATGTCTATAATAGTTGCCCCCTAAAGCATGAGGTCATAAATCTTTTTGATGTCGGGTGAAATGCTTTATCATGAGGATCCGAGGTTTTTCAAACTAGAAGGTGACCTATAATAAGATACCATACAATACATTATCTTCATAATATTTTCATGATCTAGCTGAGGTGGGAATTCCCATGCTCAACTTTATAAATTCATTCTCATGTACATAGGACAAACAACCGTCTTTGTTGCAAACTGATGATTCTGGTAGAGCCATCATCCTTTGGCTTGGATGATTATCTATGCAGTAATGATGTACATTTGATGTCTTTATTTTCCTGAATATATCACAACTCGGATGGATGAAACTAGATCTGGGGTCTTCAAACTCCTTCAATCTTCTCCTAAATTACAAGTCGATCCATGTGAAAAGATGTCTTGGAGTCGAACATGGAAAGACATCGCCTGATTACCATCCAATGATGTAAGTTGTTAACAAGAGCGAGAGTAATCATCGATAATGATGATGACCCTCAAGGTATGGCAGTACAATTCATATGGTGTGAAAAAGAAACTTGGCATCTAACACCACACAAAATCTTTCGGTCGAAGGCCATTGACGTAAACCTATCATCGGAAGTGAGAAACTTGCCATTGAGGCATGCAAGCTTCAAAGTACTGAAAGGGTTGTTCCTAGGTTGACTTCTTGGATAATGAGTTGATGTCGAAAAGAAGTGACCCATTGTAGGAGGGAATTAATGAATCCCACATCTACGACACAAAACGGAGCAAATGATTTTGTGGAGTTGAAAACGATCTGATGATATAGGGTTTATGGTGGCGGCCATGAAAGAATGAAGCGTGAAGGTATTGCAGCGGATGAGACACAAGCTGGGTTGGCAAATTCTTTGAGCAACTTCTCTTGAACATAACAGTGACACTAAAGTGGATTGGTAGTGTTAACCCCAAAAATGGATGGTACAGTGGACCAATGGTAATATGACCGGTGAACGGAATAACCCAACCCGACTCAATCATGGTGATGGAGTGAAATTGTCATGTTCAAGAGCGACTTGATACCAATAAAGTTTCTTCAAGTTTTCTTCCCAATTTGTCCCGAGTCATTGCTGACCAGTACCTCTTTATTTTTGTCCATCTTGAGGAAGATAACATATGCTTGTTCTATAATTTTCCCTTTAGGCAAACCCGTCACTATGTCTTAATGAGCCTAGCGACAGTGAAACTCATTCTTGATTATATGGACAAGTTTGTCGCTATTGTTTTAATGAGTTTATTGACAAAGATAGCTTGGTCCTTCTTCAATTTTAGAGAGTCTGAAAATGGATGGGAAGGAAACTCCAGCAATCCTTTTTCATCATATAATCCCTTAAGTCTGAAAAAGTATAAAATAATACAGAAGGGATGAATTTTCGATAGTTTTAACGAGCCGAACAAGACAAGCGCTCGATCTTTTTGTGTAATGATCCATTAGGTCCAAAAGTATTAAAATATAGAGGAGGGATAGTGCTTTTGATCATTTTAATGAGCTGGAGAGGCCAATTGCTTGGCAATCTTTTCATATTTTATGAGTTAGATGAAAAGAGCTTAAAGGAGACTCGTTTTTTGTTTTTTAGGAACGAGTGAAATTTTCGGGTAGTAGTTGGTTCTAGGTAAGGTTTGGAACTTTTTAAATGATGGCAGTGTAAAGAAGATGGCTAACAAAATCACTCGTCATAGCTGTTCCTCAAAAGTGATAAACAATCAAACGGAGGCATATGATCGGCTAAAAACAGAGTGAAGGTGATGGTAAGAACATGACCAAGGCTGAAAAGCTGATGATAATACGTTCACAAGGTTATTTACCAGAGGTTGGTTCATTTTTTAATGAGCTTAAACTCTGATGGAACATATGCTCATTGCTTAGATTTAACTTTTAACGAGCTTGAAATTTGCATAAAACTGCTCGTGCCAGTCGTATAATAAGGATGTCTCATAGATAGGTTCATTTTTTAGGGAGCTTGCCCCATTCTAAACTTTGCTCTGCTACCTTTCACATGTAAGCTAGGAACAACCAACTACTATCCTAGGGATTAATTAACTACCACGGTTAGGTAGGAAAACTCTTCCTTTACTTTTCTAGTGCCATTTAGCCCCTGCAAAGGTGAACGGTCGATCCGACCAATCACCTAACCTAAGTAATTGAAGTTAGAAGAAGCTATGCAGTTAGCATTAAGTTGGTCATTTTTTACTTGCATACAAAAAGGTTTGCATGCCCCCAAGTATAATGAAGTAGAGTTTCCAGGTTGCCCTTCAATTTGTAGACAAAACATTTTCTCTCTTAGGAAAGGCCTACCTTCTGATGGAGGTATCTTATTCTAGTCTAATCCAATTTTCCTAAATGAATGGGTGTGTTAGACTGGTCATATTTCTATGCGGACACTCACCTTATAACTAAGGTTTTCCTACCAGAGTAAACCAAGGTGCATGCCCCCCGGGTTCAATCACAATCACAGAATCACTCACGCTCATCAGGTGGACAGACTGGAGATTGGTGACACGTTCCTTGCATAAAAGGACCAATTAGTGATGGCATTTTACTGTTAGCTATGTGTGAGTCGGGGAATGAAAGCTGATCTACGAGCTGGACCACTCTACCTTCATGCGGAAAACACATCACTCGAAAGAGCGAGGAGACAATGGCTCCCATGCTATAAATGTAGTCACGCCCAAGGAGTAGATTGTAATCTAAAGGTCCTTGGACTACCATTACATTTAGATAAACAGTTTTCCCTCTCAAAGTTATAGGTAAATTTGGAAGGATCCCTAACGATTGACTGGTTCCTTTGTCGAAGCCTGTCATATTTCACATCTCAGGCAGAAGCGATGGCAAACCAAGCGATTTCCAAGTAGTTGAGGAAAGGATACTCATAGAAGCCCCTTCATCTATGATAGTACTAACCATGAACATTATGTAAGATTGTACTATGATTTGAAATGGTACATTAGATGGTAGACGGGGTCTGCCTAGTAGGTTCCAATCAAAGGAAACAACTAGGTTGCTTGGAGGTGGGACCAAATAAATGGCCGGATACATCTCCGATGAACTTCCTTCCTATGGTAAAGGAATGGGCAGGTTGCTCCCTTGTTCATTAGAGTCTGTGTTTACGAAAATAATTTGAATGGTGTCATTCTCATTCTCTTTGGTGACTGTATCATCTGGAGATGGACCTTCTGAAGACAAGACTGGGTCAACTACTGTCTCGACTTGTTGACTTTGGTCCGGTGTGAGCTCATAGGGTTTATCTTCAATGGTAGATGCTTCGACCAGCCACAAAGGTGTGTCAGTTGTATTTTCAACTAGCGATGGACTCGGCAAGAGTTTCTTGTATCCAGGAGGAAGTTGTAGCGGTGAAGCAAGACGGTTATCCAAGACTCTTTTAGCTTCATCTAGGAAGGGATAGCGGTCAATGGCATGATTGCCTTCACATAGTCTACAAGGAATTTTATATTTTCCTTTCTATCCAGTGACTTTGTTTTCACTAGTTGACAGTGTAATTTCAACATGATCATCAGAGGTTGAGGACACAAGATTGTGCAAGCGGGGAGACCAGTCGCTTAAGATCCATGGGATGCAAGGAAAATCTCAATGATAGTGGCACCCCTTTGCAAATGACACATGGAGATTTAGGTTTGGATGGTGTAGTGTGCGGATTTTCGCTAAACGATGTATGGTTGCCCCTTTTTGCCTTTGGCTCCTTCTTTTTCTTCTCTTTCGCTTTCTTCTTCTTCTCAGTTACTTGGTTTTTAGTTTTACCACCTTCACCAAGCGAAGAGGAAGAAGGAGAGGGAGAAACAAATGAAGTAAAAGGTTGGGGGGTAACTCTAGTATCATCTAATTGCTAATTTGGTTGCTCACGAATCATGGTTCTTTGAATGACATAGGTCAAGAAGAGCCATACTGGCAAGCCAATTGTCAGTCTTGGAAGGGACAATGTGGCCATATGAGGTGCACCAACATCTCCCCAAGAGGAGAAAGGACTAGGATTTCCACCAAGGGGAAATCCTTGGTTGGTGGCATCCATTTTCTCAACCTAAGATCAACGAGGGAACAATGATGTTATTCCTATTAAAATAAATTTTATGATGCTCTGACACAACTTTCTTTGTCAGTTTTTAAGAGTTCAGAAAAAGCTAAAGATGACTCTAGTTGCCTTCGACTTTTAGTGAGCCCGAAGTGACAAGTGCTCAGATGGACCTTCACCTTTAAGGAGTCTAAAAGGGAATAAAAGAGACTACTCTGGAAATCTAGACAGAGGGATTACCAAACCAATCGCAAAACTACAAAATACTTTTTAAAGTATGGCAATCAATCTTCCAAAATGTTGTGTTTAGTGCATTGCGATCGATAGGGTGGTAGACACAACTTCCTAAGGATAAAGGATATAGCCTATTGTGGTCTCCCAATATATACTCGATGGTACGTGGGAGCACAAGTCCGTACTGGAACTTGTCATCTCAAAAAGGAGGAATCACCCAACCTTCGAGGAAAGCGATAGTTACCAGGCTTTATGACGCCAAAATACTTCTCTAGCCTAGAATTCTAAATGTTGTGCGTTAGGTTCCAAAGCATTTTTATGTTCATTGAATTAATTTTATAGTTGATATTTCTTAAGAAGTTTTCCTTTAAGGTTCACCACGTAATGTATATATAAAATTCCCAAATATGCAATCTAAGATGATAAACAGTCATTTAATCTTCCTTTTGCAATGAAAATCCTAGCTACTAAAGAAAGAGAAGCGAGATTCTTTCAACATAGAGCAGAGAGCACACACTAGATGCGCTGTCCTAAATAAAAATAAACAAGAAGTCTAAATGCAAATGCACATGCATGTATTTGTTTTCCTCTTTCTTAATGTGTGAATGACAAAAAGAATGCTAAGTACAAATTTGAACTATGTTTTCTTTCAAAGCGACAATACTAACAATTTTCTCTTCAAAATACGAAAGGAAGATAAGGACGATACTTTGCGATTTTGAATTGAAAACTACTTTCAACACTTGAAATACTATTAATTCAAACCAAATACAAGAGTAATAGTGTAATCAACCATCAGGAATAGTATTATTCTTTTCTTTGACTGAAAACGACACTTGCGACACTTCCAAATCAAAAGACGACAATTCGATTAAGCTACTTTTTTGTAAATAAGAAGTGTAAATGGCGAAAGATACATTAAAACATTCACAATTATTTGTACAATGGAGGCTGAATAATGCAAAGGAAGGGAGTTTCAACAGTGGTATACTGATCAAAGAGAGAAAAAATCTTGAATAACGCTGAAGAGAGTGAAGAAAAACCAAAATCTAAAGCCACAAACAGTCTTATCTGATCATCGCACCTCTAACATAGGGAAATGGGGATGCATCTTTCCTATTGCACATGGGAGGTGTGATGCATCTAGATTGCCTAAAGGAGACAGTGCAATAGTCTAGGGACAATACATTAACTTGGTTTTTTATCATAGTTTGCAGCTTAGTTTGGGGATTTAGGTTGAGCTAATGATAGTCAGTAAATACAAAGTGTAGGGGCTGATCTAATGAGGTTACTTGAGCCACCACTAGGGAAATTATGGTGTTTGCAAGTCAGATGTTTAATTCATAAACTAACTCGGAGATTGACTGAAGCAACATTTATCTACTTTGTAGTTGCATAGCAAAAGCAGTTCTAAGGCTAGCTGCAATAACTTTAGGCTCCTTCTGTAGTTTATAAAGTAAACAAACTAGAAACAAGAAAACAAGCTATTCACTCTGCAATGGAGTCGCCATTTTGTTATCGGGAAATCTAGTGTCCATGCAGAGCTTCTAGTCCCACTAAGATACGTCGCTATCTTAGAAACAAACAAACAAAAGTCACTTGTGATTTCCTTTATGAGAAGTAGATGAGAGAGAAGCAGAGAGTACCAACCTTAGTCTTTCGCTTGGCTCCTTGCTTTTTCCGCTCCCCTTTGACTGATCTTTGCTGCTTCTCCCATGCCTACCCCACTTCAAAGAGAACCTATAAGTCAAAGTAGCATAGTACCATCAAAGCATCGAGATCGAAAATCATCAACAATATAGGACCAAATATATATTGAACACACAAATGTATATATCAACTCAAACATAGAAGAATGTCGAGGAAAACTCAAATAGCTTTATTGATAGAAAGAGTAGAAGAGAGGATTACAACCCATTGATCTGACCTAGCTTCATTCTCCCAGCGTGAAAGCCCTTCTTCACCTCACGAAAAGCTTAGATCACCCAACACTATGATATTCCACAACAGAACCAACAACACTTCCTTACAAAAATACAAGATTCCACCCTCTAGATCTCTGGGATGAGGGATCCATATATAGATGTTTGCAGGTGGGTGAGTCAGCTTATAGGATTCTGATTAGTGTCATTTCTCTAATAGTTCACAATTCCACTTGGATATTTCATGATATCTTACTCATCCCTGGGCGAGTTTAAAGAGGCAAGTGTGATAGGAGAAGTTTCTAGAAGATTCCATGATCATCCACCTTGCAAACTATCTCTACCATTTGTCTACTCTCGCTCATCGCACCCTACAGAAGGTATTTCCAGTATTCACCACACTTTTTGCATGTGGCAGGTGAGATGCATCGCACCCTTAGCACTGAGTAGTCTGTATGGTCCATTTTTGACCAGTTCTGAGCAATTTTTCATGGAGAACTTATGGGAGATGATGTAATCAACTGACTTGCTCCTTTAGGGTATGAAGCAACATTTTTAGGGAATTAGAAGCCCTTGGTTTATGGACATATGTCATTAGGGTTGCAGTACCCAAATATGTCTATAACACCCACCTACTTGGTCATCATGACCCACCTCGTAATCATCACCTCATTATTGCATCAGAGTTAACTCTTCCTCCCACTACCTATTCTTCGCATCTTTTGCTTAAGTTGACTGTGCGCACATGTGGGTGGTATCTCGGTTAAGTGGAGTCAACTAAATGAAGGTGGCCAAGTTAACTGGCCACCTTTCCTTCTTTTGATTTCAACCATCTTGTTGCCTTTGTATGGTTCCTAATTACACAAATGGAGATAGAGGAGTGACTTAGCTACTTACCTGTAATCCAAGTGTATTTGTTGCCATCGACTGTGAGGTGTTGTGGCTTTCTCTACTCCATGCCTTCATTTTCCTTCATGCATGCTATCTATGCTTGCTGATGTGTTGTTATGTGTTTTTGTGGGTGATTATTTTGCTGGAGCTGAGCTGCATGTGCTTTTTCAACCTTCAAATGTGATGTCCCTTACTACTGGTGCTGGATTTCTATGGGATGAACTGCTACAGGAATTCCTATAGGAGCTCCTATAGCTTCTTCTCTCCTTGAAGCTTCAGCTATTTCCCTATGCTTGGAGCTCGAGAATGATGCCAAAGGTGGATATGAATGACGGAGAGATAGTAGGTAATATTAAGGTAAAGTTAATGGTGCATTTTCCTCCTTTTATTTTTGTTTTTCTTTTTCAAAACTGAAAAACTGTTTTTCTGTATTTTTTCTTGGAAAGAAAAAAAGATAAATTAATAGTGATGCTTGGAGTGTGATTCAGGCTTGGAAATGATGGCAAGGAGGTTTAAATATGGTAAGAGGGATTATAGGTTCCTCATGGAGCTTTTCTTGTCCCTAAAACGTCCTCCTATAAGCATTTTTGGCTCTCTGTAATTCCTACAGGAGCCTCCTGTAGAAAACACAGTTTTCGAAGAAGAGGTATAGTGAGGTGAAAGAGATGCCAAAAATGATGGAGGAAGGTGTGGAGAAGATAAGATGGATGTTGGTATGAATGTCAGGGTCCCCTTAGCACCTTCATCTCCTCCCTATAGTCCTCCTGCAAATCTGCAATATAAAAATTCACTTTTTCTTTCTCTCTTTTTTTTCTTTTAGAAAACAACTAGGGCACCTCAGAGAGATTATCGTCTTAATTTCCTACCCTAGGTGCTTCCAATGGAAGATTTCACCCAGGCATCTTATTCTTTTCCCATTTTTTCTTACATCACTGGGCAGCCTCAGAAGAGGTTTTCAGCCCAATGATGGGACTCAGGCGCTTCATGGAGGTTTTCACTTGAATCCTTATTTTTTCTCTTTTTTCTCCAATGAGTGGGTGAAGTGCATGCTAAGACATGCTCCACTACCATCACTATTATTGGGTCTTCAAATTATCATTCACTTCCATTACACTTTCACTGTCATTTCCATTATATCACTTCCATTTCACTACCATGTCACTACATTCATCTCACTTTCATCATTATTGGGTTACATTTATGTTTTTCCAAACTTTATTAATTCTTAGTATTTTTGAGTGAATTTGTAGTTAAAATTTAGAAAATAATGTGCATATGCTTATACTTCACAAGTGGGATGAGATTGTTGACAAGTGTAGGTCAAAAGGAAGCTTCTGGAAGACATTTATGTGGCATCCTAAGTCTAAATTCGAATTTGAGTGGAGAGGATTATGGGATCATGAGGATATGTGTCACATTTCCTATTTGTATTGAAACTCTAAGAAGATATGTTTCTTATCATTTCCTATTTTGATTATAACTCTAGAGGTATATGTAGAGATTCATGGACTCTCATTAATGAGATGACTTCTGATATTTTTGTATAAATAGGAGATCTCTCTCCTTCATTGAAAAAGTTTTTGTAAACGTTGTTAGCTCAACTTGTTGTACTTTGTAATTTGGATGAATTTGAATAAAGCTTCGAAGTTCCCAACATGGAAGGAGATATGAAGTAAGAGATGTCATGAAGTAAATTAGAATGTAAGATAGAGTAGATTTTATTTTGTAGTTTTTCTTTGATTTCATTCAAGAATGTCATTTTATTTCTATGATTGTTTTCAAGTTTAATAGTTTAGATTTCCCATTCATGCAAGTCTAATTCATGCAAGTGTGTTCAACCAGTTGATTGTAGATTTATCTAACTATGTAATCTATGCTAAACAAAATAGTCCAATAAAGTAGTCCTCCTATTTTCCAAAAGCTGCTTGGAGCATTATAGCACACAGTAGATTTGTTTTCCTTTACATGTTTTATATTTGCTTTCCATTTCAAATTAGCATAACTGACTGTGTTTCCTATGCTCGCTAAATCGTGTCAAGAAGGTGGCTCCATTTTCCAATTGGACTGAATTTGGGTGTTTATTCACACAACAATGATAGATTCATTTCCCATGCTTTCTTAAGATCACTTGTATACTCAATTGCTTAAGTCATTTCAAGAAGATGATTTCGACATCTTCCTACATTGAATGTTCCCAATGGTATTTGAGCCTGCAGTAGATCATAGTTGTTTTTGTATTGTTTTAAACTAGCATTATCATTTTTTCTTTCATTTCATGGACATTTTGGTAGCCTAGATTAATCTAACTATTCAAAGTTTTGATTTGTTTTTATCTAATGACTATTCCCTTTTCTCCCTTCCTTAGAAATTAGATTTTAACATTAAAAATCATTAGATTTAGTTGTCCATTAACATTTAGATATTTTCATCTAGAAGCATAACCTTTTTTTCTTAGATTAATTTCCTTAAGCATAAGAAACAAAACTCCTAAAAAACAACATAAACTATAAAACAACGAAGTAAGAAAAATGTTAACTAAGCACATATAGTGCACAACACTTCATCAGTTTACGATACTCAGATTGATAATTTATGTAGAGAAATTTAGGACACTAAATTGACTAGACATTTTGGCACCATTACCGAGGAAGTGTTAGGAATCCTTATTTCTTACATCTTAAAAAATCCATAATTTCTCGAGTATGCTCTCCTCCTGCACTTTGTCTGATCTAGAGGATTAGAAAAAGGAATTTTTATGTTAAAAAAAAAAAGAAAATATTTTCATCATTTCATTTGATTCAATTAAAAAAAATAAAAAAAAATCCAACTGCTTTGATAGGTTCAGCTAGCCAGATTGACTAGGTTATGGTTTGTAGTGACCCTCAAAACGTTGTGTCCTGTTTAAAAAGATTTTACAAATTAGCTATGGAACGCAACCCTGTTCCATAGCTAACTATGTGTTCCATAGCTACTTTCATGGTTTAGCAAGTTACAGGCATCAAACAAAGAAACTGATCGCATGGGCATCTCTGGAATCATCTTGACATGGATTCTATCTTAGTCACCCAGCCAGATTGATAAAATAACCAGCTTAAGACCACAGTAAAAGTCATGTTTTCAGTACATTCACCTTGAAGTCTTAGTTGCCTAAAAAATAAAGAAAAAAAACAACCAATGGCTATCTCCAATCCCAAAAAACTTGCATTCCTATTTTTGCCTTGGCCTTGAAACAAACCTGCAAATAAAACATATATCGATGAGATTTCAGGCTTGGATGACTGATATTTTCGATTTTCTGGTCAATATTGTGCCCAGGGATGAATTGAAGGAGGATCAGGTTATCAATCTTGGAACCCCTACAACTTCTCTCTCCATTGGAAGAATTTATTCTAATGCTGATGGTGCTAATTATTTCCCATTTTATTATCTACTCAACCAGCATTCTGCGCCCCATCGATTCATTGTTGGGAAACCTATGGATCCCGCTATTTATATGCAACAACCACGGTCTCCTGTTGCCTATATGTACAATAAGTTGCAGTAGGGATACATGCATATAGACGAATCAAAATCACCCAACTCTAGATAGCTAAGGCATGATGACTTGAACATGATTTGGTTGACGACTACATCTTCATTTTTATCTTCCTTTTGGGCTTTCTCTTCTCTCTATGTTTTCAAGATTACCATGGATTTTAGAACACACCACTAGATGGTTCATTTTCTGTATGTTTGTGCTATAATTGCATCTGAAGAAAATTCTAAATTGATTTTACAAAAGATGCATTTTCCACAAAACGTAGAACTTAAAAAAAAAGTCAAATTTAAACACAAATTTCGGCTAAATGAAAACGAATTAGGAAAAATAAAAACATGGGTTTTTTTTAGAACAGGGTCGATTACATAATACGAAAATGGTTTGGAGAATTTCACAATGGTTTGGGAGAAATTTTTGGTTCTCTGAAGCCCCATTTGGCGTGCCGCGTGAGAAAAAATGAATTTTAAATGTACAAAACACTGTTTGAACACGACATGCTTGAGGAAGGGAAATCCGATTTGAAAACAAATTCATGACATAGCATTCAATCCATATGGCGTAGAACAATCCAACTCGGTTCATGTAATCTTCATTTTAAATTCAATGACTCATATTTAACTGGACTTCTCTAGCAGACTTGTTAAATTGAATATGACTCTTCCAAACCTTGAACTTTCATTTATTGTACCTAGTTTTTCTCTTATACTTCCATAGCCTTCTTGTGTACACAAACACTCTGATACATCGATCACACAATCATTCATTCTGTTTTCAATTCTCTGTGTGTGGCAGACACTTTGTCTTCCACACAGTTTACATATGCAGCCACTCCATTTCATATATTTTCTGCACACTCTGTTTTCACGTATTTCATGCATACAACTTCTTTGTTTTCCTGTATGTATAGCCATTTTTATTTTATGCTCATATTCTTTATCATTTCATCCCCATATCCATAGCTATTGTTGCTTCCTATACCAGTTGTTTCACTGCACATACATAGTCCTCTTTACGCAATCACTCATTTCTCAAACACTGAAGGGAATTTTGAAGAAAGTAGAGAACAATGGCTCGTGAACGATTGGTCCTGTGCACCAGCTGTAGTCTTGGACATTCTTCCTGGTACTTTGCTGCATAAAATTTCTTTTACAATAACTTAAAATTAGAAAAATGATGTCTTGGTTGTCTTTTAACTACGAAACGTAGCCCTGTTCCGCAGTTAATCGATTGTTCTGCAACTACTTTCACGCTCTTATAGGTTCGAAGTGTTAAGAGGGAAAAATGACTACATGGGTAGCTTAGAAAACATCAGGGTAGGAATTTTGATCTGGTTCATTGTCTCAAAATTAAGAAGCCATCACCATTTTCAAGGTGTGTGTTATCATTATGTCGCTGCATGTTCTTCCTGACTTCAAGGAGCAAAATGAAAAACAAAACCAAAGGTTCACACGTAAAAAATAAAAATAAAAAAAATAAAAATAAAAAAATAATTATTGAATCAATTAAATAAGTAGATTATTTACTCACTTTTTTGAAAAGTATTGAGTAATTTTGGACTGATAATGAAAAATGGATAGCTAATTTTTTGTTCAAGATTTTTAGCTACAGAAGCTAAACATCAATTATGCAACTGAAAATCCTCACTGTTCAAATCAATCTAACTTTCTCATACGAAATCGGATTTTGACGATCTAAGTATAATTAGAAAGATATCGACAAGATATCCACAATGAGAAATCCATCATTAGAGTTTGAAACATATAATAATGAAATAAATTGCTGAAGAGAAGCAACAATTAATTTGAGACACTAATTCCAAAGAAGGTATAAATTATTTTGGTTTTCTTTTGTGAACTTGTTTCATTAATACAAATTCTTAGTTTTGTGTGTAAATATTGTAACTAAAGAGACCAATTTGTTTCATAAGAGGATGATCAGAAATAAAGAAGAAACCTGCTAATGCAAAACTAGATCCAAACACTTGCAAAACCTTCATATACTATTGTCTCCATTAGATCCATACTTCGTAATAAACCATTCACCTCATTTCCCTTCATATTTTCCATTTACATTCACATACACTTTCCATTACTTTTTGTCCACTCCTAACCCACAAATAAAATCAAGAGGCTTAGTTACATGCTTATTGCCCATTGTCATTACTACTTTCCATTGCCATCTTCCATTTTCATTTTCCCTTTCCTATCATGTTCATTTCGCAAATAAACCCTGCTTCAACGCAAATTATTGAGTCCATAGTCCTTTGAGTCAAAATTCCTTGCAAAAACACCTTGACACTTGCATTCCTTAATGGCAACTCCTCATGTCGATGAACAATGGGAATACATTAATGTCCCTTCTTCATCGAATCTTCTAGGTGACTCGACATTAGCAAATTTATTTGTACCTAACAAGATGTGTTTGCTCATCTTGACTCTCATTGACATCAATGGTGAGAGTTCTTGTGTTGACCAGTAGCATTCATTAATGGCCACTAAGTCAATAATTCCTGATATGTTCAACATCAGAACATCTATTCACATAGTAGGAATTGTGCCAATGAGTTTTAAAGACATGAAGACTATTATCTTCAGCATTCTGGAGTAGATTCAACAAGTTTTAGTAGAAGCAATAAAAAGTTATCTTGACTCTTTTATCCATGAATCTTTTTGGCCAGCCACTTGAAGAAGATTATGATCAGAATTTTATAGCTAGCACACATACAACTCATTCATTTCCAAAGGGTAAGTTAAGGTACGTTATTTTCTAACTTTTTACTGTAGAATTCCATAAAAAGCTAGAATGATAATTGTTGAAAAACATTTCTCTTCCTCATTTCATAAAACTGTCAATACCATCAGTTGGGGGGGGGGGGAATACATTCATATTCATATATTTCCATGTCCATATCATTTTCAAAAGCCCACATACTTCCAAACTATATTAACTGTTACATTATTATTATGAGCATGCAATGGCTTTTCGAAAGTGCTTAAAGGATAATTGGATACAAACACAATCATGGTTGTCACACAAGAACCAACCATAATGTAATTCAATAAAGATATACTTTGCAACAGTAATCAAATTATCATTTGCAAAGTTCAAAGATCAAAATTGAATGCAACAACAAAATATGGTTGTAACACAAGAACCAACCGTGTTGCAATTCAAGTAAAACACTTTGCAGAAGTATGAAGCTATCAAATGATATCACGCAAAGTTAAGCAAAAGCTCAAGGATCAAAATAATTAATGTAATATATATTTCATGAGGACATCCAATAGCTTCAATTGAGGCGTATGTTGGGTCTTGAAATTGTCATTCACTTCCATTACACTTTCACTATCATGTCCATTATATCACCTCCATTTCACCTTCATTTCACTACCATGTCACTACATTCATCTTACTTTCATCATTATTGGGTCACATTTAAGTGAATTTGTGGTTAAAAATTAGAAAATAATGTGCATATGCTTATACCTAACAAGTGGGATGAGACTGTTGACATGTGTAGGTCAAAAGGAAGCCTCTAGAAAACCTTTATGTGGCATGCTAAGGCCAAAGAGAATTTGAGTGGAGAGGATCATGGGATCATGAAGATATGTGTCACGTTTCCTATTTGTATTGAAGCTCTAAGAAGACATGTGTCTTATCATTTCCTATTTTGATTATAACTCTAGAGGTATAGGTAGAGATTCATGGACTCTCATTAATGAAATGACTTCTCATCTTTTTGTATAAATAGGAGATCACTCTCCTTCATTCAAAAATCTTTTTGTAAACTTTGTTAACTCAACTTGTTGTACTTTGTAATTTTGAAGAATTTGAATAAAGCTTTAAAGTTCCCAACATGGAAGGAGATGTGAAGTAGGAGATGTCATGGAGTAAATTAGAATGTAAGATAGAGTAGATTTTATTTTCTAGATTTAAATTGATTTCATTCAAGCATGTCATTTTTATTTCTATGATTGTTTTCAAGTTTAATAGTTTAGACTTTACATTCATGAAAGTTTAGTTCATGCAAGCGTGTTTAACCAGTTGATTGTAAATTTATCTAACTTTGCAATTTATCCTTAACAAAATAGTCCAAGAAAGTAGTCCTCCTATTTTCCAAAAGGTGCTTGGAGCATTAGATAAAACAATAGATTAGTTTTCCTTAAGATCACTTGTATACTCAATTGCTTAAGCTATTTCAAGAAGATGATTTTGACATCTTCCTATATTGAATGTTCCTAATGGTATTTGAGCCCGCAATAGATCATAGTTGTTTTTGTATCGTTTTAAACTAGAATTATCATTTTGCTTCCATTTCATAGACATTTTGTCAGCCTAGATTAATCTAACTATTCAATGTTTTGATTTGTTTGTATCTAATGTTTATTCCCTTTTCTCCCTTCTTTAGAAATTATATTTTAACATTAAAAGTCATTAGATTTAGTTGTCCATTAACATTTAGAGATTTTCATATAGACACATAAATTTTCTTACTTAGATTAATTTCCTTAAGCATAAGAAACAAAACCCCCTAAAAAAAACATAAACTATAAAACAACGAAGTAAGAAAAGGTTAACTAAGCACATATAATCCACCATACTTCATCAGTTTACAATACGCAGAATGATAATTTATGTAGAGCAATTTAGGACACTAAATTGACTAGACATTTTGTCATTGTTGTCGGGGAAGTGTAATTAGGAGACCTTATTTCTTACATCTAAAAAATTAAATAAATTCTCAAGTATGCTCTCCTCCTGCACTTTGTGTGATTTGGAGGATTAGAAAAAGAATTTTTATGTTTAAAAGAAAAAAATCATCATTTCATTTTTTCAATAAAAAAAAATAAAAAATCCATCTGCTTTGATAGGTTTAGCTAGCCAGATTCACTAGGTTATGGTTTGTAGTGTCCCTCAAAATGTTGTGTCATGTTTAAAAGAATTTTGTAAATTAGCTATGGAACGCAACCTTGTTCCATAGCTAACTGTCTGTTCCATAGATACTTTCATGGTTTAGCAGGTTACAGGTGTCAAATGAAGAAACTGACAACATGGGCATCTCTAGAATCATCTCAACATGAATTCTATCGTAGTCACCAAGCCGAATCGATAATAAAATCAGCTTAAGACCACAGACAAAGTCCTATTTTCAGTACATTCAACTTGAAGCCTTAGTTGCCTGAAATTGAGAACCATTAATCATTTTTATAAAAATTCGCAATTTCAGAAAAAAAAAAAAAAAAAGAAAGAAAGAAAACAACCAATGGATATCTCCAATCCCGAAAAACCTGTATTCATGTTTTTTCCTTGGCCTTGAAACAAACCTACAAATAAAACATATATCGACTATATTTCAAGCTTGGCTGACTGATATTTTCAATTTTCTAGTCAATATTGTGATGACGGATGAATTGAGGGAGGATCAGGATATCAATCTTAGAACCCCTATAGCTTCTCTCTCAGTTGGAAGCAGTAGTTCTAACGCTGGTGGTGCCAATTCTTTCCATTTTTATTATCTACCCAACCAGCATTCTGCGCCTCGTGGATTCGTTCTTGGGAAACCTATGGGTCCTGTTATTTATATGCAACAACCACGGTATCCTATGGCCTATATGTACAATATGTTGCAATGGGGATACATGCACATAGACGAATCAAAATCACCCAACTCTGGATAGCTAAGGCATGATGACCTGATCATGATTTGGTTGAGGGTTGCATCTTCATTTTTATCTTCCTTTTGGGCTTTCTCTTCTATGTCTGTTTTCAAGATTGCCATGGATTTTAGAACATACCACTGGCTAGTTCATTTTCTATTTGTCTGTGTTGTAATTCCATCTAAAGAAAATTCTAAATTGATTTTACAAAAGACGCATTTTCTAGAAAACGTAAAAATGAAAAAAGAAAAAGTCAAACTTTAAACGCAAATTCCGTCAAATGAAAACTAATTACGAAAAAAAAAACATAAGTTTTTTTGGGAATAGGGTCAATTAGATAACCCAAGAATGGTTTGGATAATTTCACAACGGTTTGGGATAATGTTTTGGTTCTCTGAAGCCCCATTTGGCATGCCGCATGAGAAAAAACAAATTTTAAATGTACAGAACACTATTTGAACACAACACGCTTGAGGAAGGGAAATATGAATTGAAAAAAAATTCATGATGTGGCATTCAATCCATATGGCATCTAAGGATCCAACTTGGTTCATGTAATGTCCATTTTAAATTCAATGACTTGTACTTAACTGGACTTCTCCAGCACACCTATTAAACGACATAACCCAATTGAATATGACTCTTCCAAACCCTAATTTTTCATTGATTGCACCTAGTTCTTCTCTTATACTTCGGAAACCTTCTTGTGTATATAAAGACTCTAATACATTGAGCACAGAGTCATTCATTCTATTTTCGATTTTCTATGCATAGCGATCACTTTGTTTTCCACACAGTTTACGTATGCAGCCACTCCATTTCATATATTTTCTGCACACTCTGTTTTCACGTATTTCATGCATACATCTTCTCTGTTTTTCTATATGTACAACCATTTTTATTTTCTGTCATTTCATTCCCATATCCATAATTAGTGTAGCTTCCATATAACATTTGTTTCACTGCACATACAAATCCTCTTTATGCGGTTACTCATTTCTCAAACAGTGAAGGGGATTTTGAAGAATAACAGAGAACAAAGGCTCATGAATTATTGGTCCAGTGCACCAGCTACGGTCTTGGACTTTCTTCCTGGTAGTTGGCTGCATAAAATTTATTTTCCAATAACTTAAAATAAAAAAACTGATGTCTTGCTTGTCTTTTAGCTACGGAATGCAGCCCTGTTCTGTAGCTAATCGGCTATTCTGCAGCTACTTTTGCGCTTTTGCAAGTTCCTAGTGTCAAGAGGGAAAAATGACTACATGGGTAGCTTGGAAAACATCAGGGCAAGATTTTGATTTTTTTTATTGTCTCAAAATGAAGAAGCCATCACCATTTTCAAGGTGTTTTTTATCACCATGTCACCGCATGTTATTCTTGACTTCAAAGAGCAAGAAGAAAAACAAAACGAAAGGTTCACAAGTAAAAAAAAAAATTATTGATTCAATGAAATAAGTAGATTATTTACTCATTTTTCTGAAAGATATTGATTAATTTTGCAATGATCATGAAAAATGAATAGCTAATTTTGTGTTCAAGATTTTTAGCTATGGAAGCTAAACGTCAATTCTGCATTTGACAAACCTCACTGTTCAAATCAATCTAACTTTCTCATACGAAATCAGATTTCGACGATCTAAGTGTCGTTGGAAAGATATTGACAAGACCTACACAATGAGAAATCCATCATTAGAGTTTGAAACAATAAATAATGAAATAAATTGCAAAAAATAAACAACAGTTAACTTGAGGCACTAATTCCAAAGCACGGATAAATTATTTTGGTTTTCCTTTGTGAACTTGTTTCAATAATACAAATTCTTAGTTAATTGTGTAAATATCATAACTAGAGAGATTGATCACCTCTCTCTTTTGATAGTCTTACATTCCATTGCATAAGAAGTATTAGTTTTTTTTGTAATTTCCAGGAGGAAGGATAAATGACTACAACTGAATAGTGCCACTCTTAAGCGACCAATTTGTTTCATAAGAGGATGATCAACAACAAGGAAGAAACATGCTAATGCAAAATCAGATCCAAACACTTGCAAAACTTTCAGATACTATTGTCTCCATTACATCCATACTTCGTAATAAACCATTCACCTCATTTCCCTTCATATTTTCCATTTACATTCACATACATTTTCCATTACTTTTTGTCCACTCCTAACCCATAAATAAAAGCAAGAGGCTTAGTTACATGTTTATTGCTAATTGCCATTACTACTTTCTATTTCCATATTCCATTTTCATTTCGCAAATAAACCCCACTTCAATGAAAATTATTGAGTTCATAGTCCTTTGAGTCTAAATTCCTTGCAAAAACACCTTGAGGCTTGTATGCCTTAATGGCAAGTCCCCATGTAGATGAACAATGGGAATACATTAATGTCCATTGTTCATTGAATATTCTAGGTGACTCGACATTGGAAAATTTATTCATACCTAGCAAGATGTGTTTGGGCATCTTGACTGTCATTGACATCAATGGTGAGAGTTCTCGTGTTGACTAGTGGCATTCATTAATGGCCACTAAGTCAATAATTCTTGCTATTTTCAACATTAGAACATCTATTCACATAGTATAAATTGTGCAAATGAGTTTTGAAGACATGAAGACTATTATTTTCATCATTTTGGAGTAGATTCCACAAGTTTTAGTAGAAGCAATAAAAAGTTATCTTGACTATTTTACCCATGACTCTTTCTAGCCAGCCATTTGAAGAAGATCATGATCAGAATTTTGTAGCCACCACACATACAACTCATCCATTTCCAAAGGGTAAGTTAAGGTACGTGATTTTCTAACTTTATACCATAAAATTCCATAAAAACCTAGAATGATAATTGTTGGAAAAACATTTCTCTTCCACATTGCATAAAATTTCCAATACCATCAGTAGGGTGGGAGTGGGGGCTAGGGGAGTGTGGTGGGAATAAATTCATATTCATATCTTTCCATGTTCATATTATATTCAGAAGCCCACATTCTTCCAAAATATATTAACTTTTACATTATTATCATCAACATACATTGGCTTTTCAAAAGTTCTTAAAGGATAATTGGATACCAACACAATGATGGTTGTCAGACAAGAACCAACCATCATACAATCCAATAGGGATATACCTTGCAACAATAATCAGATTTTCATTATGTAAGATTCAAAGATCAAAATTGAATGCAACAACAAAATATGGTTGTAACACAAGAAGCAACCATGTTGCAATTTAAGTAAAACACTTTGCAGAAGTATGAAGTTATCAAATGATATCATGCAAAGTTAAGCCAAAGCTCAAGCATCAAAAGAATTAATGTAATACACATTGCATGAGGACATGCAATAGATTCAGTGGGGGGGTATGTTGGGTCTTGAAATTGTCATTCATTTCCATTACACTTTCACTGTCATGTCCATTATATCACCTCCATTTCACCTTCATTTCACTACCATGTCACTACATTCATCTCACTTTCATTATTATTGGGTCACATTTATGTTTTTGCAAACTTTATTAATTCTTAGCATTTTTATGTGAATTTTTGGTTAAAAATTAGAAAATAATATGCATATGCTTATACCTAACAAGTGGGATGAGATTGTTGACATGTGTAGGTCAAAAGGAAGCTTCTAGAAGACCTTTATGTGGCATCCTATGACCAAATTCGAATTTGAGTGGAGAGGATCATGGATCATGAGGATATGTGTCACATTTCCTGTTTTTATTGAAACTCTAAGAATACATGTGTCTTATCATTTCCTATTTTGATTATAACTCTAGAGGTATAGGGAGATATTCATGGACTCTCATTAATGAGATGACTTCTGATCTTTTTGTATAAATAGGAGATCTCTCTTCTTCGTTGAAAAAGCTTTTTGCAAACATTGTTAACTCAACTCATTGTACTATGTAATTTTGAAGAATTTGAATAAGGCTTTGTAGTTCCCAACATGGAAGGAGATGTGAAGTAGGAGATGTCATGGAATAAATTAGAATGTAAGGAAGAGGTGATTTTATATTCTTGTTTTGCTTTGATTTCATTCAAGTATGTCATTTTATTTCTGTTATTGTTTTCATGTTTAATAGTTTACATTTTACATTCATACAAGTTTAATTCATGCAAGTGTGTTCAACCGGTTGATTGTAGATTTATCTAACTGTGCAATCTATGCTTAACAAAATAGTCCAAGAAAGTAGTCCTCCTATTTTCCAAAAGGTGGTTGGAGCATTAGGGCACACAGTAGATTTTTTTCCTTTACATGTTTTTATTTACTTTCCATTTCAAACTAGCATAACTAACTGTGTTTCCTATGCTCGCTAAATCATCTCAAGAAGGTGGCTCCATTTTCCAAATCAACTAAGTTTGGGTGTGTGTTCACACAGCAGTGATAGATTCATTTCCCATGCTTTCTTAAGATGACTTGTATACTCAGTTGCTTAAGTCATTTCAAGAAGATGATTTCAACATCTTCCTATATTGAATTTTCCCAATGGTATTTGAGCCTGCAGTAGATCATAGTTGTTTTTGTATTGTATTAAACTAGCATTATCATTTTTTTCTTTCATTTCATAGAAATTTTGTCGGCCTAGATTAATCTAACTATTCAATGTTTTTTTTTTTTTTTGTAGGCAAAGGTGGTGCTTCTCATTTTCTATTATCATATCAGAAAATTACATCAAAATTGGTGGACTAGCTACCCGCCCACCAGGGGAAACCGAGTAGGGTGTCCACCTAAAGTTTTTAACACCAAACCAAAAAAAGAAGTCCCGCAGTCTCTTTTTCCAGGCTAGATAAACATTACAATCCTTCCCTGGTCTAATTCTACTGATATGCATATATAGACTGTCCATTACAAAATGAGGATAGCTGGCTAAATTATCTAAATACCGCAATTTCATCAGAAGGAAGACAAGAACTAAAACTACTCAACTGCATTAGCAAGGATAGGAGAGTCCTCCTTGTTGTTCCTCTGCTGGCTGGCCTTGAGCAATTGCTGGATCTCTTCTAGCTGCTTCCCTTGCATCTCCATGGAGATTTGCAGGATGCAGAGATCACGCCTCAAGTTAGGAACACCCTAAGCCATCTCAGCCATTTCAGAAGCCACCTGCTCCAAAGCTTTGGCCAGCAACCGTTTCATTACCCAATAAATATGAAGGGATTGTTTTAAAAGAGACATCCTTCCTCTTGTATTACCAGGGTCATGAACCAGTAGCTCCCAATCCTCCATTTTCGACTTCGATTGAGCCTGTATTGATTCGTCTTCCATATTTTGGATGATGCTCCTGATTTTAGGATTGGTGTTCTGAATGTAAGCACGTTCTGCCTGCTGAATTTTATGCACAAAGGTTTGTCTGGCCTTCCTGCCAGGACGTCTGCTCGGCTTAGGAACCTCTCCCTTACTGTCCCGAGCTTTACTGGCCGTGTTGTTCTGACCTCGGCTTGGAGCAGACTCGCGGACACCCTGGCAGATTCTCCTCCGACGCCCGCGCTGAGGAACCCGTCTGCCACGCTGGCTCATCTAGCTAACACCTAGGGCATACTGTTCCCATTCATCGGCATTCATGCTCTGGTCGCGGCTCCCATCACCGTCTGAAGTATCTAGAATCTCGAAAACTTCGTCCAGGACCTCTTCTTTCGCAACCCCTTTTCCTTTCCTACCAGACACCTTGGTCCGCACAGCTTCCATATCCTCTACTAACCGATCCTTCTTTCTTGTTTCCATAACTCCGTTCACAGAAGGCCAACTAAAAGTACTACGGGAGGCCCTCGGACGACCTATGACGCCTTTCGCGCTGCTGAAGCTAGCAAAAATTTTCTGAGGCTGGTTGCTTTGCATGCAGGTTTTTATAGAATCCCAGAGCCCACTCCTACTATCCATCCGGCTGTCCGAATCCTGCCATCTGTTCCCACGAGCATGGAAATTCCTATCAACCATCCTGTTTGATTTATTACTATTTACAGTCCCTGACATGTACTCGCCATTTCCACACCTGTTCGAATCTGTCATTGGGTTTATGTAAGGCGAAGCATTCCCCTCAGATTGCGTACCATCTCGATGTGATCTCCCACGTCGATCACCGATCCCTTCTCCCAGGCCTCTCTGACGATCCTTAACTGCCTGTCCTAAATTCCGTCCTTCCCCAAAGCTCCGCACGAGTGGTACCATTCGCATGGGGATCTTAATCATAATGAGCCTGCGTGGGCTGGACTCTCCACGTCCCTCTGGCGCTCCAACTCATCGCTCTCCACCTTTCTATCGGTGGCTTGGTCATGATCCGCCTTGATGATGGTTGCCAGGTCCGTCCATTCCTGGTGCCCGCAAACCGCTCTCCATTGAACATCCACCGAGCTGCCGCAACCTCTGCATCCCCAGTTCGCCAAGAAGTCAGCCGCCTGGTTCCCTTTCCACCTCACATGGTTTATTACCTTATACTCAATGCGATGCAAGAGTTCTGCAATTTCCTGTACTATTCCGGCTATTTGCCAACTATTCGTGACCTTTTCCCAATTCCGGCCATTGCAGAGCTTTTTCAGCATCTCCACCGCGATCTGAGAGTCCCCTGTGATTTTGAGGTTGGAATAGCCATTTCTTACCATAATTCGTAAGCCTTGATGCAGAGCCCAGAACTCTGCCTCATTATTTGTCATTTCCCCCCCCCACTCAACAAAAATCCATCTTACCTGATTACTGCTATCCCTGAAGATACCCCCAAAGCCTGCTTCGCCTGGGTTCCCCTTAGAGGCCCCATCGAAATTCAATTTAATGAAATTTTCTTTGGGATAGCAGAATTTATCCGGGCTTTTGGACTGCATCTCATGGTTGGGATTCTGTTTATGAAAAACCATTTCGAATTTTAAATTTAATCTGTTCAAGATTTCTTCCTCCACCGGGTTGGCCTTCCAATCTTCCCCAACCCATTTATCCACCAAGATTGTTTCTCGCAGAAGCTTGATTGCTTTTCCCCAAATGACTTCCGGCTCCATTGCTGAGTTCTGGAATATCCTACGATTTCTCTCCTTCCAGATCATCCAGAGGATAAATCCGGAGATGAGGTCCCAAGCTCTCCTGACTACTTTGCATTGAAAGACTTCCTTATTCCATTGGAAAACCACTTCATTGAATTCGCGGGGGGCATTTTCAGGTTTACCAAAAGATCGTTTAGTATTTATCCACAGGGTCTTGGCAAAGGGACAATTTATTAGCAGATGATTTCTGGTTTCCCCCTCCGAATTACACAGACAACATCTCGATGGGCCCATAAAACCTTTCTTTTGAATCCGATCCCAGGTGACGATTTTGTTTTTTGATGCCAGCCAGATAAATATGGAGACTTTCAGCCACCAATTCCTTTCCCAAGCTATTCTCCAGTCTGGGTTCTCTTCGTTTCCAGATTGCTTTGAGGTTAGGAAATATGCCTCCTTAGTAGTGAACGAGCCTTTCATAGAATTCCCCCACCGGAGAATATCCCTGCCATTGTGGGCTTTAATCTTTCTTGACTCAACCTCCTTCCTGTAGGCTTCTTTGTGGTCCGAGCTGAACTCTCCGTCCCACTCCGACAAATCCACCCATAATCTCCAACTTTCTTCTAGGTTATTAACTTTCCAATAGTCCCTGACGTGAGGTCTATCTCTTCCTATTCTATTGTGGACCTGTTGGAGACCCTGAATGGAGCTTAGTCTTTCCTTCTGGTGCCATTTATCCTCCCAGAAGTTAGCTTCCTCGCCACCTCGTATCTCCCAAAAGGAATGCTTTTCCACCAGATCCCTGTTTAGACGAGCTAGGTCCCAGACCGAGGACCCTCTGGGGGTATCCTTTCGCCTTAAGATTTCAACTGCAGAATCAGGCATATTGTATTTCTCTTTCCATATAATTTTCCACAGATCGTTTCCCCCCCTAAGCCATCTCCACCAAAGTTTCACTCCCAACACCTTATTGAGAGTCTCCAGGTCCCTCAACCCCAGACCTCCTTTCTCCTTTCTTTCAGTTAACTAGCCCCAGGAAGCTAAGGCCCATTTTTTCTTCTGATCCGCCCCTCTCCATATAAAATTTCTAATGGTCTCTCTTATCCTTGCGCAAATAGCTAGGGGGGCTGCCATTATTGATAAAGGGTAGACAGGGATAGCTTGAAGGACAGATTTTGCCAAAACTATTCGGCCAGCTATATTTAAAGTTCTGAAGGCCCAATTTGCCACCTTATTGCTTAGCTTATCTATAATTCCTTGCCAGTTTTTCATCTTTTTGGAGGTAAAGTCCAATATGTTTCCCAGGTATTTAGTAGGAAGTTTTCCCCTCCTGAAACCCAAGAGTCTTATAAGATGGGCTTTGACCTGATCCACAGTGTTAAATATGAAGACACAAGATTTGTCCCTATTAATTTCCAGACCTGAAGCCTCCGCCAAAAGATCCAAGATTTTTCTGAGGTGTTTTACCTCTTTGAGTGTTGGCTCCCCAAACAACATGATATTATCAACAAATTGCTGATGAGTTAAACACAGATTATTTCCCCAAAGCTTAAGACCTTTTATTTTGTTTGCTTCTCTTTCTTTCTTGATAAACCGACCCAGTCCTTCAGCAGCTAAAATGAACAGAAAGGGAGATAGTGGATCTCCCTGACGAAGACCTCTAGAGGCAAAAAATGTTTTCGAGGGAGTCCCGTTCACCAGAATAGAAAAACTTGGGGAGGAGATCAAACTATGAATCCAGTCAATCCACCTCCTACAAAAACCGAAACTTTCCAGGACTTTTCCCAAATAGTTCCAGCTTAATCTATCATACGCCTTCGACAGGTCTAATTTAATCATCATACCCTTCTGTTTCTTGACTTTTAAGGAGTGAATAACTTCTTGAGTTACAACCAGGCCATCAAGGATCTGCCTTCCTTCAACGAAACCCGTTTGTTCAGCAGAAATTAACTTATCCAACAGGGGTTTTAATCTCTTGGCCATCAGAGATGTTATAATCTTATAAATAACATTACACAACACTATGGGTCTAAAACCATTAGCATCTTCCAGATTATCACCTTTAGGGATTAGAGCATAGAAAGTGGAGTTAAAGGCAGGCCATACCTTTTGGTTCATCCTAGATTCTTCTACCAGCTCCAGAATCTCTTTTCCCAGGAAGTGCCATCCTGCCTGGAAGAAGTCAACTGTGAAGCCATCCGGGCCTGGAGCAGTACCTTTCTTCATTGCTTTCACAGTTTCCTCTATCTCCTCTAAAGTGTCAGCTCTCATCAATGCTTTATTTTTGTCTTTAGTGACTAAACGAGGAATGGCAGAGCAAATTTCCTGGATTGCATGTATTCTATCAGCTTGGGGTTCCCTTAATATTTCCTTATGATGATCAATAAGGACCTGTTCAATTTCAGCTTGCTCAACCACTCTGTTCCCATTCTTATCTTTGATAGATAGAATCCTATTTCTCTGTCTATGTTTGATCATAGCTTGATGAAAGAAATTAGTATTTCTTTCCCCCTCCCTTAACCATTTTATTCTCGATTTTTGTCGCCAGAGAATTTCCTCTTGCTTCCTTCTTTCTTCAAGATTGCCAAGAATTGTTCCTTCCTTACTGATGCTTTCCTCTGTTCTGCCTTCCAGAATCATTTTCTGCTGGAGAGTTTCCATTTCTTTTTCCAACTTTTGTTTGTCTTCCATAATATTGCCGAACTCCTTCTTGTTCCAGTTTTTAATTTTCTCCTTCAACTCTTTAAGTATTAATTGAAATGTACGCATTTTTCCTTTACCCTGAATCGTGCTTTGCCTCCACCATTCTTCAGCTTTTTTGATAAATTCAGGGTCTCTTAGCCAGAAGGCTTCAAAACAAAAAGGTCTTTTTCCTTGGTTCACTTTGATGTCCACCTCAAGTCTGATTAGCCAATGATCAAACCCCAGGGAAGGCATTATCTTTGCTTCTATAAAAGTATCCTTGTGCATGATACCTTCAGAAACAAGGAATCGATCAAGCCTGGAGGCAATTTGATTTTTACCCCCCCTCCTGTTATTCCAGGTGCAAATCCCGTTTATAGTCTGGATGTCTACGAGTCGGAGGTCCTCTATCAGTTCATTGAACTTATCCATAAAGTGATCCATCTTTCTTATCCCTCCCTTTTTTTCTTCTAAAGATCTGATTAGGTTAAAATTGCCACCAATTATCCAGTCAACTTATGGATATAACCTACGAATGATTTTCATACTATTTAGGAAGTTTTCTTTTACGCCTGGAGAAGGAGGTCCATACACCCCTAAAATGACAACCTGCTCTTTAGTTCCTACTATTCTACCAAGGCCAGTAAGGATTCTACTCATACTGGTCCAACTATCTAAAATGATATCATTCAGGTTCCACAAAATTGCAATACCACCTACAGACCCAATGGCATCTTGTCCCATAACTTCATAATGCATTTTATTCTTGTCCATGAATTCTTCAATTTGTTGAACATAAATTTTTGTCTCCTGTAAAATCATAACGCTAGGCTTTTCTTTTTTCAATTTTTCTTTCAAATACCTCTGCTTACCCTTGCTATTCAGGCCTCTTATATTCCAACTGATCACAATCATTTAAAACTTTTGGAAGGAGGGGAAGAATACCTCTGACAGAGGTATCACTTTGCGTGAGTTTATCAATGTTTCTCCCACAGTCTGGATAGTTTCATTCATTGGCTTCCGGCCTCGCTTCCTACTGCTTTTGACAGAGCCATCCATTCCCATCTGTCCATTCCCTTGGTCAGTTCCTGTCATTATCTGCTTGTCTACGTTCTGTCCTTTTTTTTCCTTATATTTTTGAAATACTTCCTTGTACAGTTGTTTCTGTTTCTCAGGTATGAAACTGCTATCTAGATATTTCCATTCTTGGATTAGCTGTTTCATGATTCTTTCTTCCTCAATCTCACCTTCAACTTGATTTTCCACCTCCATCGGGGATTGTATTACCGAATCCTCCACCTTTCCTTCCGTCTGTTCTTCAGAACTTCATCTTAGGTTTACTTCCTTCCCTTTACTTTCGCCGGTAATATCCATTGGGGAATTCCCAGGGTCTTCATCATCTTCCAGATTGACTTCATACTCTTCATTTTCAGTTTGAAGAGCCTGAAACTTATTTTGGCTTATTGTAATACCGAATTTTCCTTGAGGTTGGGATTTAGTTTTTTCTTGACTCTGCTTCTTTCTTCTTGTGACCTGTTGGAAACCTTTATCAGTCTCCTCTAATTTTCCTGTATTTCTCTGATGTTCCTCCTGATTTCTTTTCAATTCATCCTCCTTGTTTAATGGGCATTGTCTGTACAGGTGACCATATTCATGACATTTTCGACATCTAAAAGGGATGTGTTCATAATCTACTGGTTGTTGCCACACTTCGTCATGATACTCCACCTCAACATGATCTGGGAGGGGTTCAGCTAGATTCATGTAAACACAGATCCTTGCATATGATTTATATTTACCTTGTCGGGTAGCTTCTGCAGCTTTAACAAAGCTCCCAATTGAGTTCCCTATCCCTTCCAAAATTTTGGGGTCCCAGAATTCATCAGGGAGTCCAAACAGCCTGACCCAGATTGGGGCTTCCAGCAGCTTTTCCTTTTCTGGGTTGTATCTCTCCTCCCAGTATTTCATGAATAAGCCTGCATTATTCACGAAATACGGTCCTTCTTCAAAGACCCTGTTTCTGTCTTCCAGATTCGTGAAAATGGTTGTGAAGAACCCTTGAGCTCCCAGCTTCAAGTCTATGTGGCCCTTCGGTTTCCATCTTTGGTCAATCCATCTGTATAGCTCTTTCTCCGAGGGCCAATATCCTATGAATTTGCAGATCAGGGCATGATCTTTCATGTAGTTGTTATATTCCTCAAGCTTGTTATTGGGGATAACATATCTTGGCCTTTTTTGTGCTCGTGGTAGGCATTTTCCTTTCATCCTTTTCTGCCATAGATTACCCATGACTGGGGCATAGTTTTCCTGCTGATTCTGTTGCATTCCACTCACACTATTCTCCCCCGTTACTACATTCTTGAAGGATGGGATCTCTCCCCTCCCCGTACGGTTTTCCATTTCCCTCTCATATCTTCTCCCTTAGAAGTTACTCCTGACAAAAACTAAAAAATAGTTGCTTACCTGACAAAACAGAAGCACCTCTGTCCTACACTCCACCCCGACCTGACCGCTGCAACAGGTCCTCCCACATTCGTCGCCGGCCCATTCCATCAGCTGCGCATCTGCAAACCCTAGCAGTTTGCCGCTCCCGTCTCTCCCGATATTTATCAGTTAATATGAGTTCTATTGTTCATCTAACTATTCAATGTTTTGATTTGTTTTTATCTAACATTTATTCCCTTTTCTCCCTTCTTTGTAAATTAGATTTTAACATTAAAAGTCATTAGATTTAGTTTTCCATTAACATTTAGATATTTTCATCTAGAAGCATAACTTTTCTTACTTAGATTAATTTCCTTAAGCATAAGACACAAAACCCCCAAAAAACAACATAAAGTATAAAACAATGAAGTAAGAAAAAGGTTAATTAAGCACATATAATGCATCACACTTCATGAGTTTATGATATTTGGATTGATAATTTATGTAGAGAAATTTATGACACGAAATTGACTAGACATTTTGGCACTATTGCTCGGGAAGTGTAATTATGAGACCTTATTTCTTAAATCTTAAAAAATCAATAATTTCTCGAGTATGCTCCCCTCCTGCACTTTGTGTGATCTCAAGGATCAGAAAAATAATTTTTTTGTTAAAAATAAATAAAAATTATTTTCATCATTTCATTTGATTCAATAAAAAAAAATAAAAAATAAAAAAAAATCCAACTGCTTTGATAGGTTCAACTAACTAGATTGACTAGATTATGGTTTCTAGTGACCCTCAAAATGATGTGTCTTGTTTAAAAAGATTTTGCAAATTAGGTAACAAATGTAGCCTTGTTCTGCAACTAACTATGTGTTCCATAGCTACTTTCATGGTTTAACAGGTTATACGAGTCAAACAAAGAAACCGACTTCATGGACATCTCTGGAATCATCTCGACATGGATTATACCCTAGTCACCTAGTTAAATCAATAAAAAAAACCAGCTTAAGACCACAATCAAAGTCATGTTTTCAGTACATTCACCTTGAAGCCTTAGTTGCTTGAAATTGAGAACCATTAATCATTTATAAAGTCACAATTTTAGAAAAAAGAAAGAAAAAACAATCAATAGTTATTTCCAATCTTAGAAAGCCTATTGTTAGGACCTAAATCTACCTCAGGCTAAGAAAGGTAGCACCTAGGGTAACATCAAACCATGCCTAACCTGGTAGCTGGCCCTACCAAGTCGGGAGATGGCTCTCTCCTTGTCAATCTCAGCAAAATATGATCAATGAGGCTTGAGATGACTGATGTGAAGACTGATTTTAGGCTAGGTATGTGTTCAGAAGAGTTTGATTGAATTTGATGATGTTTTGTTGGCTCAAATGTGAAAGGTAGATTTGGGTCCAGGGAATGAGGCTCAATTTTGCAGAGATTTCTATGGGGCGAGGTAGGCAAATGGTTTGGTACTTCAAATTGAGTGAGATGGAGAGCTTTAGACTGATGAGGAGTTGAAGAGGGCATGAAAGTCTCAAGAATCCTCTTCAAATAGCTGAAAACATAAATAGCTAAACAAACCCTAGGTAGACCACTGCAAATCAATGAATTATAGCTTTATCCTTGTTTGATTTAGTTAAGATGAAGCAAAGAGAGATGATGGCATACATGAAACACATGTAAACTTACAATTACAAAATGAAACACAATACCAAATCAAGATACCACAAGAATACCATAAAGTGCTGCAAACCTTGGTCTATTCCTTTGCCAAACTGCTGAAATGAGTATACAATGAAGCACCAAGCTTTCCCAAAAGTCTAACCTTTACAAATGACTGAAAACTTACTAGATATAGGCATCAAAAAACTCATGCTAGGATTTAGGGGTCGAGTTCATCAGTTTAGGAGTTGTTTCAAGAAGATCTAAACTAAGAACTAAAAAGTAGGGAGTGGAACAACTTGCCTCTAAAAACTAGGGAACTTATTCATTTAGTTGCAAACTACCTTTTCATGGATGAATCTACCTCTGTGAGTGAAAATTTAGCATAATTACATAAAAATCCATCAATTCACCTTAAACTACATCATGAGTTTTACTATTAGAAATAGAAAAGTCAAACTATGTGGAAACTAGGTGAAAAACAAAGTTTTTTGACCAAAATGAGCAAATTTCTGTGTTGCACTGATTTCCCTATGCATAGCGCCTTTTTGAAGCTGAGTTTGGATGTCTTATTTAGCACAAAAGTTACTCCAAGTGAGCTTGTTGGAACTATCTACCTGTCTAATTTCTAGAACAAGTGGAATTTTTGAATTTGGCCTCCATTTGCCCCTCCAAAACTAAGTTCTCCCAACATTGGTTCTTGTGTGTCCAAAACGAGCCATAAAGGTTATTTTTGAGGTGTTTTTGACCTTTTTGGAAGCTCAAAACCTGTCAAAATTTCTTGGCTATTTGTGGGCATTCATATTTTTTCATGACAAATCCAAATATTTTGAGTTTTCCTCAAAAGGAGGTCTCCATCGAAAGTCGGGCCAAAAAACCTGTTTTTTAGGCCAAAAATTTTAAAATTGCAAAAAGTGTTCCAAATTTCTTGAAGTTTAGGCTGAGTGTCCTTCATTAAGTGTTGTGTTGGGCTAAGGAATCCTCAGCTAATATATAGAGTCTATCTTGTTGCTTTTGCTTCCTCGATGCTTTCTTCAACTTGGCCTTCAAAACCCTGATTCTCGCTTGGCACACCTTATTTCTCGCCATGTAGTGGTATGTCATGTTCCTCAACATATTTTTCTCTTTGTTGGCTTTCTCTATCATCTTTCCCAAGTGTATGTTTTTCACCTTGAGCAATGATTCACGATCAGCTTGAATTTCCTTTTCAAGTGTTTTCAATTTGGTTTTCCTCCTCTTGGCAGCTTGCCAATTTCTCTTTATGGTTTTGAACTCCATGGATAAGTGGGACTGATGAAGGGAGGATTTGATGCTAGCTATAGGTTTTTGGGGAATAAAATGGTTTAGGGAATAACGTTTAGGTAATATGGATATTTGATTAGGGTTTGGGATGGTGAGATTAAGGATTTAGGGTTGGTAGTTTAGGGATATGTGGTTTGGGGGAAATGTTTGATGAAAATGTAATGAGAAGGAGAAAATGAAAGAGTGAGGAAGTGAGAAATGGCTATGAGTGAACTTGGCATAAAGACACACAATTTTCAAACCCTAAGCAATTGTTTTTTACCAAAATTGCAAGGAGGTAGGTTTCAAGTTTATCTCATTAAATCACCATAAACATCAAGAGAAACTCATTCACTGACCATGGAGGAATGTTTGACTTACTTGAAAACCTGAGGATTGATCAAATTTTTCAATTTTGGAGAGTTTGTGGGTGAAATCAGGCTTGAATCCCTATGTACTAAACCACAAACCCAGTGCCCCATGCCCTCTTATTGCATCGCACCTCGTCAAATTTTACACTGCAGAGCGCTGCCCAATCTGCCACGCTTTTTTAATGCACCGCACTCCAAACCCAGTGCATCGCACTTTTTACAGGAGACTTTTGGAGATCTTCCTAGTCTCCAAATTAGGAAGGGGATAGCTCTTTGGAAATCTTATTGAGTCTACCTTGTAACACAACTGAAAAATTTCAATTTGGAGTTCATTTTCCCTATCAAAAATTAAATCTCCCAAGACTAGTCAAAATCTGCAAAATGAGGCTGCCTAAAGGGAGAGTGCTATTGCAGTCAACTTTTGAAGGTCTTTCTCAACCCCAAATTGAGTTGATGATAGCTCATTGGAAATATATTTGCATCTAGTTATCATTTGACTCATCAAGAAAGTCATTAGGCCAACCAAGGTAGGAGAAATCTTGATTTTCCCAAGGTCACTTCAGAGGTGCATCAATTCTCCTCAAGCAACTATATTTTTTACATTTCTTTAAAAAAATGACACCTGTGTAAAAAGTGAAGGATTTTTTTCTTCCCTGGATAATTTTGGACAAAAAACTCTTTTGTTTTTCCCAAATTCATATTTTATTGTTCAGAAACATCATTGGAGTAAAACCTATCCCGATGTGTGGAACAGAGGATTTGTCAAAATGAAGTGAAATGAAGGGGTTAAGGGGCTTCTGAATTCTTGAGAAAATTTTTGGAAGTAGAGAGGGATGTTAGGAAGTAGGGAAATGTGGAATTTCAAAGATTGAGTGAGGGGAAGGGGTCCAAAAGGGCAAAACACAAGCCTAGCCTAGAAAATTGTCAGGTTGTAGCAAGAAACTAGGGTCGGTGCGAAAATGAGGAATTTGGGGGATCTCAGTGATGGGAAGTGCTTAATAAGGTATATTAGGGATAGGGGAAGGTGTATGAATATTAGGATATAAGTTTTGTTGATGATTTTACCATCCAAGAGAAATTACCTTCAAAACCCTAGGAGAGGAAAATGAACCTTACCTAGGCACAATTGAAGCATGAACAAGGTGTAAAATGACCCATTGGAACTTGACATGATGATGACAACCCTCTGAATGATGGTACACTCAGCTGAATGGTGACATGGACCAACATTTGGATAACTTTGAAAGGAGTTAAAACAAATCCTAGACCTAATACCTAGTGACCAAATTTTACTTCAAGACTCACTGAAATGACAAAATTTGACCTTGACACTTTAAACCTTTGTAAGAGCATGTTTAATCACTGGAGGAAGGCTGAAAAGACTGACACTAACACCTACATTCCTGTTCTCACCTTGGCCTTGAAACAAACTTGCAAATAAAGCATATATCGATGAGATTTCAGGCTTGGCTCACTTATATTTTCCATTTTTTGGTCAATATTGTGCCAAGCGATGAATTGAAGGAGGATCAGGTGATCATTCTTGGAACCCCTACAGCTTCTCTCTCAGTTGAAAGAAGTATTTCTAATGCTAGTGGTGCTAATTATTTCCCTTTTTATTATCTACCCAACCAACATTCTTTGCCCCATGGATTCATTGTTGGGAAAACTATGGACTTCGTTATTTATATGCAATAGCCACGGTCTCCTGTGGCCTATATGTACAATATGTTGCAGTGGGGATGCATGCGTACAAATGAATCAAAATCTCCCAGCTCTAGATAGCTAAGGCATGATGACCTGATCATGATTTGGTTGAGGGATACATCTTCATTTTTATCTTCCTTTTGGGCTTTCTCTTCTCTGTTTGTTTTCAAGATTACCATGGATTTTAGAACACACCACTAGTTGGTTCATTTGCTATTTGTCTGTGTTGTAATTTCCTCTGAAGAAAATTCTAAATTGATTTTACAGAAGATGCATTTTTCAGAAAACAAGAAGAAGACAAAATTTAAATGCAAATTCCAACCAAATGAAAATGAATTAGGAAAAACAAAAACATGTTTTTTTTTGGCAACAGGGTCAATTAGATAATTGAAAAATGGTTTGGAGAATTTCACAATGGTTTGGGAGAATTTTTCAGTTCTCTGAAGCCCCATTTGGCATGTCGCATTACAAAAACGAATTTTAAATGTACAGAACACTATTTGAACACGACACACTTGAGGAAGGGAAATCTGATTTAAAAACAAATTCATGATGTGTCATTCAATCCATATGGCATCTAAGAATCCAACTCGGTTCTTGTAATCTCTGTTTTAAATCCAATGTCTTGTGCTTAACTGGACTTCTTTAGCACACTTGTTAAACAACATAACCCAATTGAATATGACTCTTACAAACCTTGATCTTTCATTTATTGCACCTAGTTATTCTCTTATATTTCCACAACCTTCTTTTATATATAAGCACACTGGTACATTTAGCACACAATCATTCATTCTATTTTTGATTCCCTGTGTATAGTAGTCACTTTGTTTTCCACACAGTTTACGTATGTAGCCACTCCATTTCATATATTTTCCATACACTCTTTTTTCACGTATTTCATGCATACAACTTCTCTATTTTGATATATGTACAACTGCTTTTATTTTATGCTCATAGTCTCTGTCATTTCATCCCAATATCCATAACTATTGTTGCTTCCATATACCAGACATACTTAGTCCTCTTTACGCATTCACTCATTTCTCAAACAGTGAAGGGAATTTTGAAGAATAGCAGAGAATAGAGGTTCATGAATGATTGGTCCTGTGCACTAGCTGTGGTCTTGGACTTTCTTCCTGGTACTTGGCTGCATAAAATTTATTTTCCAATAATTTAAAATTAGAAAACTAATCTCTTGGTTGTATTGTAGATACAGAATGCAGCCCTGTTCCATAGCTAATCTGTTGTTCTGCAACTACTTTCATGCTTTTTAAGATTCGAAGTGTCAAGAGGGAAAAATGACTAGATGGGTAGCTTGGAAAACATCAGGACAGGAATTTTGATTTGGTTCATTGTGTCAAAATGAAGAATCCATCACTGCTTTCATGGTGTGTGTTATCACTATCTTTCCCTATGTTCTTCCTGACTTCAAGGAGCAAAATTAAAAACAAAACCAAAGGTTCACAAGTAAAATAAGTAGATTATTTACTCACTTTTATAAAAGGTATTTATTAATTTTGGAGTGATAATGAAAAATGGATAGCTAATTTTCTTTTCAGGATTTTTGGCTACAGAAGCTAAACATCAATTCTACAGTTGAAAAAACCTCACTATTCAAATCAGTCTAACTTTCTCATACGAAATCGGATTTTGATAATCTAAGTGTCGTTGGAAAGATATCAATGAGATCTACACAATGAGAAATCCATCATCATAGTTTGAAATAGTAAATAATGAAATAAATTGTTAAAAAAAACAACAGTTAACTTGAGGCACTAATTCCAAAAGTAGGTATAAATTATTTTGGTTTTTTAGCTTGGGCCTCTAATAATTTGGGTAGTCACTCGCTTGCTCTTCAAGGTATCCAAGGCTTCTTGATAGTTTTATGACCATATGAACTCAATATATTTTCTTGGGAGGCCAAACAAAGGAGAGGCTAACTTTCTGAAATCTTTAATGAATCTCTTATAATATCCAGCTAAGCCTAGGAAGCTTCTGACATCTCTCACCTTTTAAGGAGGTGGGACCCTTTGGATGATGGAAATTTTGTTGGGGTCCACCTGCAGTCCTTGTTGAGATACCGCATGACCTAGCACAGTCCCTTCAGTCATAAAATATTCACATTTTTCTAGACTGAGGGACAGGTTCATCTCAATACACTTACCTAGAACTTTTCCTAGGTTCGATAAAACTTCAAGAAAGTTGGAGCCATAACGAGTAAAATCATCCATGTATATTTCTACTGCATCATGAACCACTTCAGAAAATATACTTAATATCGCTCTTTGGAAAGTGGCTGGAGCATTGCACAAACCAAAAGGAAGGACCAAGTATGCAAAGGTACCCCAAGAACAAGTGAAAGTGGTTTTGTCTTGGTCTTCTGGGCTGATTTGAATCTGATTGTACCCGCTAAACCCATATAGGAAGGAGAAATGTTTTTTCCTTGCCAGACCATCTAACACTTGATCAATGAAAGGTAAAGGAAAATGGTCAGTTTAAGTGGCTTTGTTCAATTCTCGATAGTCGACACAAATTTTCCACTTACCATTTTTATTTGGTACTAGCACCAAAGGAGAGACTCATTCACTATCAGAGATGGGATAGATGAATCCTGCATCAAGCAATTTCTACAATTATTCCTTAACAATATCTTTAAGTGCTGGGCTCATCCTCCTTTGAGGCTACCTGACTGACTTGCAATCTTCCTAGATGTATATATGATGAGTACATACTAAAGGGTGCACTCCCTTCATCTCCTTGTAACTCCAGGGGAAGGCATCAAGATGTTTTCTCAGTATGCTGCATAGCTCCTTCTCCTGGGAAGTAGATAGGGATGGATTGATTTTCAATGTTCTTTCTCGGCTGAACTCTATATTTTTAACACAGAGAGAAGTGGGGTTGGCCACACAGAGATCAGTTGAGGGGTTGTTTTGGGTTTCTCTTACTATGTCTTCTAATGCTAATACAATAGGAGGTGGATTCTGAATCGAATTTTCAATCATATTATCCTCATCTTGTGGCTTCCCCCCATCGCAATTTCTAATGTACAAAGTGGTGTAGAATAAACTTCAACCTCATCCTCCTCCTCCAACCAGAGAGGTAGGTCATTTTTTAGCAAGGGTTTGGTAGGAGGATATAGGATTAACTTCTTGGACATGTGTTTGTTCTTTATGGTCATGTTCCTAGCTCGGCAACTGATGTAGGCATCAGCTGTAGCCAACCATGGTCTTCCTTGAATGAGAGGGTACCCAATGAGCTTTGCCTTTGGCTGGATAAATAAGAAATCAGCAAGGTACTCGCAAGAATCAATGGAGACCATCACATCTTCCAAAATCCCATTAGGGGTCACCGTGGAGCGGTCTGCTAGCTACAACACTATCGTGATCTTCCTCAAGGAGCCTTAGAGGTTAAGTTTGAGCATTGTGTCCTTTCCAATCACATTAATGGTAGCTCCCAAATAAATCAAGGTATGTGGGAACATTGTGCCATTGATGTGCACATCAACTACTGGGCTTCCACGGTCCAAATATTTTGGACAGATTATTTTCTCCAACATCAAGTTGGATAGTTTTCCTATGACATTGATGGTTGGGGCATCTCTCTTGCGCCTTCCTGGATGCGTAAAGCACTTACCTTTGATCAACCTATTGTACATAGGCACATCTTTTACGCCTTCAAGAAGTGGTATCTCCACACATAAATGCTTCAATTCTCCCAAGAGTTTAGTCTCTTCTAGGGTAGGCTAGATTGTCATGCATAGTCTCTTAGGAAAGGGTGGATTTGCTTTAGGTTCACTTTCCTCTTTATCTTCCTCATCCTCCCTAGGTGGAGGCTATCTATCTAGGAGAACATTCCCAGATTGCAAGTTAATTTCTTGAATATCCATAGCATAAGTTGGGAATGATGGTACCCTACTATATACTTGTTGAGCTTGTCTGTTGTTCAGGTTCAGATTTGGCTAGGCAGGTGTTATCGGGAAATATAGTGTCTATGCAGACCTGCTAGTCCCACTAAGATGGGTATCTATCTTAGAAACAAAAAGATTAAAGTTATTTTTGCTTTCCTTTATGAGAAGTAGATAGGAGAGGAACAAAGAATACCAACCTTGATATTTCCCTTGGTTCTCCTTTTGTTCCTTCTCCTCTTTGACAGATGTCTGCCACTCTTCCCTTGACCACTCCGCTTCAAAGAGTACCTATAAAGTCAAAGCAGCATAATACCTTCAAAGTGCAGAGATCTATAGTCATAAATAATATAGGACCAGATATATATTGACCACATACATGCATATATCAGCTAACGTACAAGAATGTGGAGGAAAATTCGAATAACTTTATTGATATAGAGGTTAGAAGAGAGGATTACAACCCATTAATCTGACCCAGCGTCATCCTCCTAGCATGAAATCCCTTCTTCACCTCATGAAAAGCTTAGATCATCCAACACTATGATAAGGCATGATGACTTGATCATGATTTGGTTGAGGGTTGCATCTTCATTTTTATCTTCCTTTTGGGCTTTCTCTTCTCTGTCTGTTTTCAAGATTGCCATGGATTTTAGAACATACCACTGGCTAGTTCATTTGCTATTTGTCTGTGTTGTAATTGCATCTGAAGAAAATTCTAAATTGATTTTACAGAAGATGCATTTTCTAGAAAACATAAAACTGAAAAAAAAAAAAAAAAGGTCAAACTTTAAATGCAAATTCCGTCAAATGAAAACAAAGTAGGAAAAACAAAAACATAGGTTTTTTTGGAAATAAGGACAATTAGATAGCCCAAGAATGGTTTGGATAATTTCACAATGGGTTGGGATAATTTTTTGGTTCTCTGAAGCCCCATTTGGCATGCCGCATGAGAAAAAACGAATTTTAAATGTACAAAACACTATTTGAACACGACACGCTTGAGGAAGGGAAATCTGATTTGAAAAAAAATCATGATGTGGCATTCAATCCATATGGCATCTAAGGATCCAACTCAGTTCATGTAATGTCCATTTTAAATTCAATGACTTGTACTTATCTGGACTTCTCCAGCACACCTATTAAACGACATAACCCAATTGAATATGACTCTTCCAAACCCTGATTTTTCATTGATTGCACCAAGTTCTTCTCTTATACTTATGCAACCTTCTTGTGTATATAAAGACTCTAATACATTGAGCATAGAGTCATTCATTATATTTTCGATTTTCTGTGCATAGAAATCACTTTGTTTTCCACATAGTCTACGTATGCAACCACTCCATTTCATATATTTTCTGCACACTCTGTTTTCACGTATTTCATGCATACATCTTCTCTGTTTTTGTATATGTACAACCATTCTCATTTTATGTCATTTCATTCCCATATCCATAATTAGCGTAGCTTCCATATACCATTTGTTTCACTGCACATACAAATCCTCTTTATGCATTTACTCATTTCTCAAACTGTGAAGGGAATTTTGAAGAATAGCAGAGAACAGAGGCTCATGAATTATTTGTCCAGTGCACCAGCTGCGGTCTTGGACTTTCTTCCTGGTAGTTGGCTGCATAAAATTTATTTTCCAATAACTTAAAATAAAAAAATTGATGTCTTGCTTGTCTTTTAGCTATGGAATGCAGCGGTGTTCCATAGCTAATCAGCTATTCTGCAGCTACTTTCACGCTTTTGCAAGTTCCAAGTGTCAAGAGGAAAAATTGACTACATGGGTAGCTTGGAAAACATTAGGGAAAATTTTTTGATTTGTTTTATTGTCTCAAAGTGAAGAAGCCATCACCATTTTCAATGTGTGTGTTATCACTATGTCACTGCATGTTCTTCTTGACTTCAAGGAGCAAGATGAAAAACAAAACCAAAGGTTCACAAGTAAAAAAAATAAAAATTATTGAATCAATGAAATAAGTAGATTATTTACTCACTTTTCTGAAAGATATTGATTAATTTTTCACTGATAATGAAAATGAATAGCTAATTTTATGTTCAAGATTTTTAGCTATGGAAGCTAAACGTCAATTCTGCAGCTGAAAAACCTCACTATTCAAATCAATCTAACTTTCTCATACAAAATCAGATTTTGACGATCTAAGTGTTGTTGGAAAGATATTGATAAGACCTACACAATGAGAAATCCATCATCAGTGTTTAAAAAAATAAATAATGAAATAAATTGCAAAAAATAAACAACAGTTAACTTGAGGCACTAATTCCAAAGCAGGGATAAATTATTTTGGTTTTCCTTTGTGAACTTGTTTCAATAATACAAATTCTTAGTTTTGTGTGTAAATATCATAAGTAGAGAGATTGATCACCTCTCTCTTTTGATAGTCTTACATTCCATTGCATAGTAAGTATTAGTTTTTTTTGTAGGTTCCAGGAGGAAGGATAAATGACTACAACTTAATAGTGTCGCTCTTAAGAGACCAATTTGTTTTGAAAGAGGATGATCAGCAACAAGGAAGAAACATGCTAATGAAAAATCAGATCCAAACACTTGCAAAACTTTCATATACTATTATCTTTATTACATCCATACTTCGTAATAAACCATTCACCTCATTTCCCTTCATATTTTCCATTTACATTCACATACATTTTCCATTACTTTTTGTCCACTCCTAACCCATAAATAAAAGAAAGAGGCTCAGTTACATGCTTATTTCCCATTTCCATTACTACTTTTTGTTGCCATCTTCCATTTTCATTTTGCAAATAAACCCCGCTTCAATGAAAATTATTGTTTTCATAGTCCTTTGAGTCTAAATTCCTTGCAAAAACACCTTGAGGCTTATATGCCTTAATGGAAAGTCCCCATGCCGACGAACAATGGGAATACATTAATGTCCCTTGTTCATCGGATATTCTAGGTGACTCGACATTGGAAAATTTATTCGTACCTAGCAAGATGTGTTTGGGCATCTTGACTGCCATTGACATCAATGGTGAGAGTTCTCGTGTTGACTAGTGGCATTCATTAATGGCCACTAAGTCAATAATTCTTGCTATTTTCAACATCGGAACATCTAGTCACATAGTATAAATTGTGCAAATGAGTTTTGAAGACATGAAGGCTATTATTTTCATCATTTTGGAGTAGATTCAGCAAGTTTTAGTAGAAGCAATAAAAAGTTATGTTGACTATTTTACCCATGACTCCTTCTAGCCAACCATTTGAAGAAGATCATGATCAGAATTTTGTAGCCACCACACATACAAATCATCCATTTCCAAAGGGCAAGTTAAGGTACGTGATTTTCTAACTTCTTACCATAAAATTCCATAAAAAACTACAATGATAATTGTTGGAAAAACATTTCTCTTCCACATTTCATAAAATTTCCAATACCATCAGTAGGGGGGGAGTGGGGGCTGGGGAAGTGTGGTGGGAATACATTCATATTCATATCTTTCCATGTTCATATTATATTCAGAAGCCCACATTCTTCCAAAATATATTAACTTTTACATTATTATTATCAACATACATTGGCTTTTCAAAAGTGCATAAAGGATAATTGGATACCAACACAATCATGGTTGTCAGAGAAGAACCAACCATCATACAATCCAATAAGGATATACCTTGAAACAATAATCAAATTATCATTATGTAAGATTCAAAGATCAAAACTGAATGCAACAAAAAATTATGGTTGTAACATAAGAAGCAACCATGTTGCAATTCAAGTAAAACACTTTCCAGAAGTATGAAGTTATCAAATGATATCATGCAAAGTTAAGCCAAAGCTCAAGGATAAAAAGAATTAATGTAATATACATTGCATGAGGACATGCAATAGCTTCAGTGGGGGGGTATGTTGGGTCTTGAAATTGTCATTCACTTCCATTACACTTTCACTGTCATGTCCATTATATCACCTCCATTTCACCTTCGTTTCACTACAATGTCATTACATTCATCTCACTTTCATTATTATTGAGCCACATTTATGTTTTTTCAAACTTTATTAATTCTTAGCATTTTTAAGTGAATTTTTGGTTAAAAATTAAAAAATAATATGCATATGCTTATAGCTAACAAGTGGGATGAGATTGTTGACATGTGTAGGTCAAATGAAAGCTTCCAGAAGACCTTTATGTGGCATCCTATGACCAAATTCGAATTTGAGTGGAGAGGATCATGGATCATGAGGATATGTGTCAGATTTCCTGTTTTTATTGAAACTCTAAGAATACATGTGTCTTATCATTTCCTATTTTGATTATAACTCTAGAGGTATAGGGAGATGTTCATGGACTCTCATTAATGAGTTGACTTCTGATCTTTTTGTATAAATAGGAGATCTCTCTTCTTCATTGAAAAAGCTTTTTGTAAACTTTGTTAACTCAACTCGTTATACTATGTAATTTTGAAGAATTTGAATAAGGCTTTGTAGTTCCCAACATGGAAGGAGATGTGAAGTATGAGATGTCATGGAATAAATTAGAATGTAAGATAGAGGTGATTTTATATTCTTGTGTTGCTTTGATTTCATTCGAGTATGTCATTTTATTTCTATGATTGTTTTCAAGTTTAATAGTTTAGATTTTACATTCATGCAAGTTTAATTCATGCAACTGTGTTCAACCGGTTGATTATAGATTTATCTAACTATGTAATCTATGCTTAACAAAATAGTCCAAGAAGGTAGTCCTCCTATTTTCCAAAAGGTGCTTGGAGCATTAGAGCACACAACAGATTTTTTTCCTTTACATGTTTTTATTTACTTTCCATTTCAAACTAGCATAACTGACTCTGTTTCCTATGCTCGCTAAATCATCTCAAGAAGGTGGCTCCATTTTCCAAGTGGACTGAATTTGGGTGTTTGTTCACACAGTAGTGATAGATTCATTTCCCATTCTTTCTTAAGATCACTTGTATACTCAATTGCTTAAGTCATTTCAAGAAGATGATTTCGACATCTTCCTATATTGAATTTTCCCAATGGTATTTGAGCCTGCAGTAGATCATAGTTGTTTTTCTATTGTTTTAAACTAGCATTATCATTTTTTCTTTCATTTCATATAAATTTTGTCCGCCTAGATTAATCTAACTATTCAAAGTTTTGATTTGTTTTTATCTAATGTTTATTCCCTTTTCTACCTTCTTTGTAAATTAGGTTTTAACATTAAAAGTCATTAGATTTAGTTTTCCATTAACATTTAGAGATTTTCATCTGGAAGCATAACTTTTCTTACTTAGATTAATTTTCTTAAGCATAACAAACAAAACCCCAAAGAACAACATAAACTATAAAACAATGAAGTAAGAAAAAGGTTAATTAAGAACATATAATGCATCACACTTCATCAGTTTATGATACTCGGAGTGATAATTTATGTAGAGAAATTTAGGACACTAAATTGACTAGACATTTTGGCACTGTTGCCGGGGAAGTGTAATTATGAGACCTTATTTCTTAGATCTAAAAAAATCAATAATTTCTCGAGTATGCTCTCCTCCTGCACTTTGTGTGATCTGGAGGATCAGAAAAATAATTTTTATGTTAAAAAAAATAAAATTATTTTCATCATTTCATTTGATTCAATAAAAAAAAAAAAAATAATAAAAAAAATCCAACTGCTTTGATAGGTTCAGCTAACCAGATTGACTAGGTTATGGTTTGTAGCGACCCTCAAAATGTTGTGTCTTGTTTAAAAAGAGTTTGCAAATTAGGTAACAAATGCAGCCTTGTTCTGCAACTAAATATGTGTTCCATAGCTAATTTCATGGTTTAGCAGGTTATAGGCGTCAAACAAAGAAACCGGCCACATGGACATCTCTGGAATCATCTCGACATGGATTCTATCCTAGTCACCCAGTCAGATCAATAAAAAAAACAAGCTTAAGAGCACAATCAAAGTCATGTTTTCAGTACATTCACCTTGAAGCCTTAATTGCTTGAAATTGAGAACCATTAATCATTTATATAAAAAGTCACAATTTTAGAAAAAAGAAAGAAAAAACAATCAATAGTTATTTCCAATCATAGAAAGCCTATTGTTAGGACCTAAATCTACCTCAGGCTGAGAAAGGTAGGATCTAGGGTAACATCAAACCATGCTTAACCTAGTAGTTGGCCCTACCAGGTCAGGAGATGGATCTCTCCTTTTCAATCTCAGCAAAATATGACCAATGAGGATTGAGATGACTGATGTGAAGACTGATTTTAGGCTAGGTATGTGTTCAGAAGAGTTTGATTGAATTCGATGATGTTTTGTTTGCTCAAATGTGAAAGGCAGATTTGGGTCCGGGGAATGAGGCTCAATTTTGCAGAGATCTCTATGGGGAGAGGTAGGCAAATGGTTTGGTACTTCAAATTGAGTGAGATGGAGAGCTTTATATTGATGAGGAGTTGAAGAGGGCATGAAAGTCTCAGAAATCCTCTTCAAATAGCTGAAAACATAAATAGCTAAACAAACCCTAGGTAGATCACTGCAAATCAATGAATTCTAGCTTTATCCTTGTTTGATTTAGTTAATATGAAGAAAAGAGAGATGATGGCATACATGAAACACATGTAAACTTAAAATTACAAAATGAAACACAATACCAAATCAAGATGCGACAAGAATACCATAAAGTGCTGCAAACCTTGGTCTATTCCTTTGCCAAATTGCTGAAATGAGTATACAATGAAGCACCAAGCTTTACCAAAAGTCTAACCTTTACAAATGACTAAAAAATTACTAGATATAGGCATGAAACAACTCATACTAGGCGTTAGGGGTCGAGTTCATCAGTTTTGGAGCAGAAGATCTAAACTAAGAACTAAAAAGTAGGGAGTGGAACAACTTGCCTCTAAAAACTAGGGAACTCATTCATTTAGTTGCAAACTACCTTTTCATGGATGAATCTGCCTCTATGAGTGAAAATTTAGCATAGTTACATAAAAATCCATAAATTCACAATAAATTGCATCATGAGTTTTACTATTAGAAAGAGAAAAGTCAAACTATGTGGAAACTAGGTGAAAAACAGAGTTTTTTTTACCAAAATGAGCAAATTTCCTCCTATGCGTTGTGTTGATTTCCCTATGCATAGCACCTTTTTGCAGCTGATTTTGGATGTCTTATCGTGCACAAAATTTGCGCCAAGTGAGCTTGTTGGAAATATCTACCTGTCTAATTTCTAGAACAAGTGGAGGTTTTGAATTTGGCCTCCATTTGCCCCTTCAAAACAAAGTTCTCCTATCACTGGTTCCTGTGTGTCCAAAACGGGGCAGAAAGGTTATTTTTGAGGTGTTTTAGACCTTTTTGGAAGCTCAAAACCTGTCAAAATTTCTTGGCTATTTGTGGGCATTCATATTTTTTCATGAAAAATCCAAAAATTATGAGTTTTCCTCAAAAGGAGGTCTCCATCAAAGGAACGTGCCAAGTGGCGCAGTGCATCAGGCAAAAAAACCTGTTTTTTAGGCCAAAAATTTGAAAATTGCGAAAAGTGTCCCAAATTTCTTGAAGTTTGGGCTTAGTGTCCTTTATTAAGGGATGTGTTGGGATAAGGAAGCCTCAGATAAGATATAGAGTCTATCTTTCTCCTTTTGCTTCCTCGATGCTTTCTTCAACTTGGCCTTCAAAACCCTGATTCTCGCTTGGTACACCTTGTTTCTCGCCAAGTAGTGGTATGCCATGTTCCTCAACATATTTTTCTCTTCATTGGCTTTCTATAGCATATTTTCCAAGTGTATGTTTTTCTCCTCAAGCAAAGATTCACGATCAACTTGAATTTGCGTTTCAAGTGTTGTCAATTTTGTTTTCCTCCTCTTGGCAACTTGCCGATCTTTCTTTATGGTTTTCAACTCCATGGATAAGTGGGACTGATGAATGGAGGATTTGATCCTAGCTATAGGTTTTTTGGGAATAAAAGGGTTTAGGGAATAACATTTAGGTATTATGGATATTTTATTAGGGTTTGGGATAGTGATATTAAGGATTTAGGGTTGGTAGTTTAGGGATAGGGGGTTTGGGGGAAAGGTTTGATGAAAATGTAATGAGAAGGAGAAAATGAAAGAGTGAGGAAGTGAGAAATGTCTATGAGTGAACTTGGTAGAAAAACACACAATTTTCAAACCCTAAGCAATTATTTTTGACCAAAATTGCAAGGAGGTAGGGTTTCAAGTTTATCTCATTAAATCACCATAAACATCAAGAGAAACTCATTCACTGACCATGGAGGATTGTTTGACTTACTTGAAAACCTGACGATTGATCAAATTTTGCAATTTGGGAGAGTTTGTAGGTGAAATTAGGCTTTAATCCTTGTGTACTAAACCACAAATCCAGTGTGCCATGCCCTCTTATTGCATCGCACCTGTTCAAATTTTACACTGCAGAGCGCTGCCCAATCCGCCACACCCTTTCAATGCACTGCACTCCAAACCCAGTGCATCACACTTTTTATAGGAGAGCTTTGGAGACCTTCCTAGTGTCCAAATTGGGAAGGGGATAGTGCGTTGGAAGGCTTATTGAATCTACCTTCTAACACAACTGAAATATTTCAATTTGGAGTACATTTGCCCTATCAAAACTTAAATCTCCCGAGACTAGTCAAAATGTGGAAAATGAGGCTGCCTAAAGGGAAAGTGCTATTGTAGTCAACTTTTGAAGGTCTTTCTCAACCCCAAATTGAGCTGATGATATCTTATTGGAAATATATTTACATCTAGTTATCATTTAACTCATCAAGAAAGTCATTAGGCCAACCAAGCTAGGCGAAATCTTGATTTTCCCAAGGTCACTTCAGAGGTGCATCAATTCTCCTCAAGCAATTGTATTTTTTACATTTCTCTAAAACAATGACACTTGTGTAAAAATTGAAGGATTTATTTCTTCCCTGGCTAATTTTTGACAAAAACCTCTTTCGGTTTTCCCAAATTCATCTTTTATTGCTCATAAACATCATTGGAGTAAAACCTATCCCAATGTGTGAAACAGAGGATTTGTCGAAATGTAGTGAAATGAAGGGGTTAAGGGGCTTCTGAATTCTTGAGAAAATTTTTGGAAGTAGAGAGGGATGTTACGAAGTAGGGAAAAGTGGAATTTCAAAGATTGAGTGAGGGGAAGGAGTCCAAAAGGGCAAAACACAAGCCTAGCCTAGAAAATTGTCAAGTTGTAGAAAGAAACTAGGGTCGGTGCGGAAATGAGGAATTTGGGGGATCTCAGTGATGGGAAGTGTTTAATAAGGTATATTAGGGAGAGGGGAAGGTGTATGAATATTATTATATAAGTTTTGCTGATGATTTTACCATCCAAGAGAAATTACCTTCAAAACCCTAAGAGAGGAAAATGAACCTTAGCTAGGCACAACTGAAGCATGAACAAGGTGTAAAATGACCCATTGGAACTTGACATGATGATGAAAACCCTCTAAATGATGGTACACTCAGTTGAATGGTGACATGGACCAACATTTGGATAAGTTTGAAAGGAGTGAAAACAAATCCTAGACCTAATACCTAGTGACCAAATTTTACTTGAAGACTCACTCAAATGACAAAATTTGACCTTGACACCTTAAAATCACTTTGTAAGAGCATGTTTAATCACTGGAGGAAGGTTGAAAAGACTGACACTAACACCTACATTCCTGTTTTCGACTTGGCCTTGAAACAACCTTGCAAATAAAGAATATATCGATGATATTTCAGGCTTGGCTCATTTATATTTTCCATTTTTTGGTCAATATTATGCCAAGGGATGAATTGAAGGAGGATCAGGCTATCATTCTTGGAACCCCTACAGCTTCTCTCTAAGTTAAAAGCAAGAGTTCTAATGCTAGTGGTGCTAATCCTTTCCCTTTTTATTATCTACCCAACTAGCATTCTTCGCCCCATGGATTCATTGTTGGGAAAACTATGGACTTCGCTATTTACATGCAATAGCCACGGTCTCCTCTGGCCTATATGTACAGTATGTTGCAGTGGGGATGCATGCATACAGATGAATCAAAATCACCCAACTCTTGATAGCTAAGGCACGATGACCTGATCATGATTTGGTTGAGGGCTGCATCTTCATTTTTATCTTCCTTTTGGGCTTTCTCTTCTCTGTCTGTTTTCAATATTACCATGGATTTCAGAACACACCACTAGCTAGTTCATTTTCTATTTGTCTGTGCTGTAATTGCCTCTGAAGAAAATTCTAAATTGATTTTACAGAAGATGCATTTTCCAGAAAGCGCAAAATTGAAGAAAAAAAGAAAGAAAGAAGAAGACAAACTTTAAATGAAAATTCTGACCAAATGAAAATGAATTAGGAAAAACAAAAACATGTGTTTTTTTGGGAACAGGGTCAATTAGATAATTGAAAAATGGTTTGGAGAATTTCGCAACATTTTGGGATAATTTTTCGGTTCTCTGAAGCCCCATTTGGCATGCCACATTAGAAAAACGAATTTTAAATGTACATAACACTATTTGAAAACGGCACACTTAAGGAAGGGAAATCTGATTTGAAAAAAAATTCATGACGTGTCATTCAATCCATATGGCATCTAAGAATCCAACTCGGTTCTTGTAATCTCTGTTTTAAATTCAATGTCTTGTACTTAACTGGACTTCTTTAGCACACTTTTTAAACAACATAACCCAATTGAATACGACTCTTCCAAACCTTGATCTTTCATTTATTGCACCTAATTCTTCTCTTATATTTCCACAACCTTATTTTGTATATAAACACTCTGATACATTGATCACACAATCATTCATTCTATTTTTGATTCCCTGTGTATAGTAGTCACTTTGTTTTCCACACAGTTTACGTATGCAACCACTCCATTTCATATATTTTCTACACACTCTTTTTTCACGTATTTCATTCATACAGCTTCTCTATTTTCATATATGTACAACTGCTTTTATTTTATGCTCATAGTCTCTCTCATTTCATCTCGATATCCATAACTATAGTTGCTTCCAAATACCAGACATACTTAGTCCTCTTTTTTCACTCATTTCTCAAACAGTGAAGGGCATTTTGAGGAATAACAGAGAATAGAGGGTCATGAATGATTGGTCCTGTGCACTAGCTGTGGTCTTGGACTTTCTTCCTGGTACTTGGCTACATAAAATTTATTTTCCAATGATTTAAAATCAGAAAACTAATCTCTTGGTTGTATTTTAGCTACGGAATGCATCCCTGTTCCACAGCTAATCCATTGTTCCACAACTACTTGCATGCTTTTGCAGATTCGAAGTGTCAAGAGGGAAAAATGACTACCTGGGTATCTTGGAAAACATCAGGATGGGAATCTTGATTTGGTTCATTGTGTCAAAATGAAGAAGCCGTCACTACTTTCAAGGTGTGTGTTATCACTATCTTGCCGTATGTTCTTCCGGACTTCAAGGAGAAAAATTAAAAACAAAACCAAAGGTTCACAGGTAAAATAAGTAGATTATTTACTCACTTTTCTAAAAGGTATTGATTAATTTTGGATTGATAATGGAAAATGGATAGCTAATTTGTTGTTCAATATTTTTAGCTACAGAAGCTAAACATCAATTCAACAGCTAAAAAACCTCCCTGTTCAAATCAGTCTAACTTTCTCATACGAAATTGGATTTTGATGATCTAAGTGTCGTTGGGAAGATATCAAAGAGATATACACAATGAGAAATCCATCATCATAGTTTGAAACAGTAAATAATGAAATAAATTGGTAAAAAAAACAAAAGTTAACTTGAGGCACTAATTCCAAAGTAGGTATAAATTATTTTGGTTTTTTCGTTTGGGCCTCTAAGAATTTGGGCAGCCACTAGCTTTCTTTTCAAGGTATCTAGGGCTTCTTGACAATTTTCCAACCATATGAACTCAATATATTTTCCTAGGAGGCCAAACAAAGGAGAGGCTAACTTGCTGAAGTCTTTAATGAATCTCCTATAATATCCAGCTAAGCCTAGGAAGCTTCTAACATCTCTCACCTTTTAAGGAGGTGGGACCCTTTGGATGATGGCAATTTTGTTGGGGTCCACCTGCAGTCCTTGTTGAGATACTGCTTGACCTAGCATAGTCCCTTCAGTCATAAAGAATTCACATTTTTCCAGACTGAGGGACAGGTTCATCTCTATACACTTATTTAGAACTTTTCCTAGGTTCGATAAAGCTTCGTGAAAGTCAGAGCCATAAGGAGTAAAATCATCCATGTATATTTCTACTGCATCATGAACCACTTCAGAAAATATACCCAATATCACTCTTTGGAAAGTGGCTGGAGCATTGCACAAACCAAAAGGAAGGACCAAGTATGCAAAGGTACCCCAAGAACAAGTGAAAGTGGTCTTATCTTGGTCTTCTGGGCTAATTTGAATCTGATTGTACCTGCTAAACCCATATAGGAAGGAGAAAAACTTTTTCCTTGCCAAACCATCTAACACTTGATCTATGAAAGGTAAAGGAAAATGGTCAGTTTTAGTGGCTTTGTTCAATTCTCGATAGTCAACACAGATTTTCCACTTACCATTTTTATCTGAATCGAATTTTCAATCATATCATCCTCATCTTATGGCTTCCCCCCATGGCGATTTCTAATGTACAAAGTGGTGCAGAATAAACTTCAACCTCATCCTCCTCCTCCAACCAGAGAGGTAGGTCATGTTCTAGCAAGGGTTGGGTAGGAGGATATAGGATTAACTACTTAGACATGTGTTTGTTCTTTATGGTCATGTTCCTAGCTCGACAACTAATGTAGGCATTGGCTGTAGCCAACCAGGGTCTTCCTAGAATGAGAGGACACCCAATGAGCTTTTCCTTTGGCTGGATAAATAAGAAATCAGCAAGGTACTCCCAAGAATCAATGGAGACCATCACATCTTCCAAAATCCCCTCAGGGGTCACTGTGGAGCAGTCTGCTAGCTACAACACTATCGTGATCTTCCTCAAGGAGCCTTGAAGGTTAAGTTTGAGCATTGTGTCCTTTGCAATCACATTAATGGTAGCTCCCAAATAAATCAAGGTATGTGGAAACATTGTGCGATTGATGTGGACATCAACTACTGGGCTTCCAGGGTCCAAATATTTTGGACATATTATTTTCCAGAACATCAGGTTGGACAGTTGTCCTATGACATTGATGGTTGGGGCATCTCTCTTACGCCTTCCTAGATGCCTACAGAACTTCTCTTTGATCAACCTATTGTAGATAGGCACATCTTTTATGGATTGGATAAGTGGTATCTTCACACATAAATGCTTCAATTCTCCCAGGAGTTTAGTCTCTTCTAGGGTAGGCTGGATTGTCATGCATAGTCTCTCACGAAAGGGTGGATTTGCTTTAGGTTCACTTTCCTCTTTATCTTCCTGATCCTCCCTGGGTGGAGGCTATCTATCTAGGAGAACATTCTCGGATCGCAAGTTAATTTCTTGAATATCCACAGCATAAGTTGGGCATGATGGTACCCTACTATATACTTGTTGATCTTGTCTATTGTTCAGGTTCGGATTTGGCTAGGTAGGTGTTATCGGGAAATCTAGTGTCTATGCAGAGCTACTAGTCCCACTAAGATGGGTAGCTATCTTAGAAACAAACAGATTAAAGTTACTTTCGCTTCCCTTTATGAGAAGTAGATAGGAGAGGAACAAAGAATACCAACCTTGATCTTTCGCTTGGTTCTCTGCTTGTTCCTTCTCCTCTTTCACAGATGTTTGCCACTCTTCCCTTAACCACTCCGCTTCAAAGAGTACATGTAAAGTTAAAGCAGCATAATACCTTCAAAGTGTATAGATCTACAGTCATAAACAATATAGGACCAGATATATATTCACCACATACATGCATATATCAGCTAACATACAAGAACGTGGAAGAAAATTCGAATAGCTTTATTGATATAGAGGTTAGAAGAGAGGATTACAACCCATTGATCTGACCCAGTGTCATCCTCCTCGCATGAAAGCTCTTCTTCACCTCATGAAAAGCTTAGATCACCCAACACTATGATATTGCACTAGGAAGCCAATAACACTTCCTTACAAGATACAAATTCCAGCCTCTGGATCTCTGGGATGAGGGATCCATATATAGATGATTGTAGGGGGTGATTCATCTTCTGGGTTTTAATTAGTGTCCTCTCTCTGATAGTTCTTGATTCCACTTCGAGATTGATGATCTCTTACTCATCCCTGGGCGAATTCAGAGAGGCAAGTGTCACAGGAGAAGTTTCTAGAAGATTCCATGATCATCCACCTTGCAAACTATCTCTACCATTTGTATAATCTCACCCATCGCACTCTACACAAGGGCTTTCCAGTATGCATCACACTTTTTACACTGAGCAGGTGAGATGCAATGCATCCTTTGCACTGGGAAGTCTGTATGGTCTACTTTTGAGCAGTTCTGAGTAGTTTTCTGTGGAGAACTTCTGGGAGATGATGTAATCAAATGACCTTGTTCCTTTAGGGCATGAAACAACACTTTTAGGGACTTAGAGGCCCTTAGTTTATGGACATATGTAATTGCGGTTGTAGTACCCAAATATGTCTATAATAGTTGCCCCCTAAAGCATGAGGTCGTAGATCTTTGATGTCAAGCGAAATGCTTTATCATGAGGATCCGATGTTCTTTCGAACTGGAAGGCAACCCATAATAAGATACAATACAATACATTATCTTCATAACATTTTCATGATCTAGATGAGGTGGGTATTCCCATGCTTGGCTTTATAAATTCATTTTCATATAGATTGGATAGACAACCGTCTGTATGGCAGACTGATGATTCTGGTAGAGCCATCATCCTTTGATTTGGATAATCATCTGTGCAACAATGATGTACATTTGATGTCTTTATTTTCCTAAATATATCGCAGCCCGGATGGATGAAACTAGATCCAGGGTCTTCCAACTCATCCAATCTTCATCCAAAGTACAAGTCGATCCACGTGAAAATGTTCTGGAATTGAACATGGAAAGACATCGCCTGATTACCAACCAATGATATAAGTTGTTAACAGGTGCGAGAGGAATCACCGATAATGATGATGACCCTCAAGGTACTACAGTACAATTCGTGTGGTGTGAAAAAGGGACTTGGCATCGAACACCACACAAAATCTTTTGGTCGAAGGCCATTTATGTAAACCTGTCGCCGGTGAGAATCTTGCCATTGAGGCATGCAAGCTTCAAAGTACTAAAAGGGTTGTTCCTAGGTTGAATTGTTGGATAATGAGCTGTTGTCAACAAGAAGTAACCCATCATAGGAGGGCCTTAATGAATCGCACATCTATGACACAGAATGGAGAAAATGATTTTGGAGGTGAAAATGATCTGACGATACAGGGTTCAGCGTGGCGGTCATGAAAGGATGGAGCGTGAATGTATTGCAACGGATGAGACACAACATGGGTTGGTGAATTCTCTGATCGACTTCTCTTGAACATATCGGTGACACTGAAATGGATTGGTAGTGTTAACCCCAAAGATGGATGGTATGGTAGACCAATGGTAATATGACCAGTGAACAGAATAACCCAACCCGACTCAATCATGGTGATGGAGTGAAAGTGTCATGTTCAAGAGCGACTCACTACCAATAAAGTTTCTTCAAGTTTTCTTCCCAATTTTTCCCCAGTCATTTTTGACCAATACCTCTTTATTTTTTTCAAGCTTAAGGAGGATAACATATGCTTGTTCTATAATTTACCCTTCCGACAAACCCGTCACTATGTTTTAACGAACTTAGCGACAGTGAAACTCATTCTCGTCTGCATGGACAAGTTTGTCCCTATTGGTTTTAACGATTTTAATGACAAAGACAACTCGATCCTTTTTCAATTTTAGAGAGTCTAAAAAGAGACAAAAATAAAACTCTAGTAATCCTTTTTCGTCATATAATCCCTTAAGTCCGAAAAAGTATAAAATAATACAAGGGATGAATTTTCGATAGTTTTAATAAGTCGAACAAGACAAGCACTTGATCTTTTTGTACAATAATCCCTTAGGTCCAAAAATATTAAAATCTAGAGGAGGGATAACACTCCTGGTAGCTTTAACGAGCTCGAGAGGCCAAATGCTTGGAAATATTTTCATATTTTTGGAGTCAGATGAAAAGAGCTTAAAGGAGACTCGTCTTTGAGGAACGAGTGATATAATCAGGTAGCTGCTAATTCCAGGTAAGGTTTGGAATTTTCCAATCATGACAGTGTCACAAGGATGGCTAACTGAATCACTCTTCGCAACTAATCCTCAAGAGGGTAAACAATCAAATGGAGGCATATGATCGGCTAAAACAGAGTGGAAGTGATGGCAGGAACACGACCAAGGATCAAAAGCTGATGATAATACATTCTCAATGGTTATTTACTGGAGGTTGGTTCATTTTTAGTGAGATTAAACTCTGGGGGAACATTTGCTCATTGCTTAGGTTTAATTTTTAACAAGCTTGAACTTCGCATAAAAACTAGTTGTTCTAGTCGTATAATAAAGATGTCTCACCGATAGGTTCAATTTTCTAGGAGCTTGCACCATTCAAAACTTTGCTCCACTCCTTCTTGCATGCAAGCTAGGAATGACCAACTACTATCCTCGGGGTTAGTTTACTACTAAGGTTAGGTAGGAAAACGTTTTCCTTTACTTTGCTACTACCATACAGCCCTTGCGAAGGCGAACGGTCCTTTCAACCACTCACTTAACTTAAGCAGTTGAAGTTAGCAGAACTATAGAGTTAGCATTATGTTGGTCGCGTTTCACTTGCACGCAAAAAGGTTTGCATGCCCCTGGGTATAGCGAAGTAGAGTTTCCAGATTACCCTTCAATTTGCAGACAAAACATTTGTTCTGCCAGGGAAGGCGTACCTTTTCCAAGTTACTGTTTAATTTGCAAAAAAAACATTTGTTCTATCAGGAAAGACCTACCTTCTAACAAAGGTATCCTATTCTAGTCCAACCCCATTTTCCTAAATGGATGGGCGTGTCAGACCAGTCATATTCCTACGCGGAAACTTACCTTATACCTGAAGTTTTCCTGCCGAAGAAAACTAGGGTGCATGCCCCCTGGGTTTCAGTCATGTCCACTAAATTACTCGTGTTCTTCAGGTGGATGGACTAGAGATTGATAAGACATTTCTTGCATGAAGAGACCAGTTAGGGATGGAATTTGACTATTAGCTATGTGTGAGCCAGGGAATGAAAGCTGATCTATGAGCTGGACCATTCGGCCTTCATGTGGGAAACACATTACTCAAAAGAGTGAGGAGATGATGGCTCCTATGCTATAAATATAGTCACACCCAAGGAGTAGATTATAATATAAGGGTCCTTGGACTACCATTACGTTTAGATATACGGTTTTCCCTCTCAAAGTTATAGGCAAACTCAGAAGGATCCCTAATGGTCGACTGGTTCCTTTATCGAAGCTTGTTAGATTTCACATCTCAGCCAGAAGGGATGGTGAACCAAGCGCTTTCCAAGCAGTTGAGGAAAGGATACTCACAGAATCCCCTTCATCTATGATGGTAATGACCATGACCATTCTGTAAGCTTGTACAATGATTCGGAATGTTACATTAGGTGGTAAACGGGGTCTGCCTAGTAGATTCCAATCGAAGGAAACGACTAGGTTGCTTGGAGGTGGGACCGAATAAACAACCGGATATGACCCTGACAAACTTCCTTCCTGCAGTAAAGGAACGGGTAGATTTCCCACATGTTCATCTGAGTCTGTGTTTATGAAAAGAATTTGAACGGTGTCGTTCTCATTCTCTTCGATGATTGTATCATCTGAAGACGAACCTTCCAGAGACAAGACTAGGTTGATTGCAACCTCAACATTTTGACTTTCGTCTGGTGTGGACTTAGAGGGTTTATCTTCAATGATAGATGCTTCAACTGACCACAAGGGTGTGTCAGTTGGATTTTCAACTAGTGATCGACTTGGCAAGAGTTTGTTATACCTAGGAGGAAGTCGTAGCGGTGAAGCAGGATGGTTATCCAATACTCTTTTAGCATCATCCAAGAAGGGACAATGATGGACGGCATGATTGCCTTCACAGAGTCTGCAAGCAAATTTACATTTTCCTCTCTATCCAGAGACTTTGTTTGCGCTAGTGGATGGTGTACTCTCAACATGATCATCAGAGGTTGACGACACCGGATTGTGAAAACGAGGAGACCAGTCCTTTAAGATCTGAGGGATGCAAGGACAATCTCGATGATAGTGGTCCCCTTTACAAATGAGACATGGAGATTTTGGCTTGGATGGTGCAGTGTGTGGATTTTTGCTAGATGATGCACGATTGCCCCTTTTTGCCTTTGGCTGCTTATTCTTCTTTTCCTTCCTTCTTCCTTTCTTCTTCTTCTCAGTTACTTGGTCTTTAGCTTCACCAGCTTTGCCAAGCAAAGAGGAAGGACGGGAGGAAGAAACAGGAAAAGCAGAAGGTTGGGGGGTAACGCTAGTATCATCAAGTTTTTGATTTGATTGTTCAGGAACTGTGGTGGCTTGAATGACAGAGGTCGAGAAGAGCCATACGGGCAAGCCAATTGTCAGTCCTGGGAGGGACAAGGTGGCCATATGAGGTGCACCAACATCTCCCCAAGAGGAGAAAGGACTAGGATTCCCCCCAACGGGAAATCCTTGGTTGGTGGACTCCATTTTTCTCAACCTAAGACCAACGAGGGAATATTGACGTTATTCTTATTAAAATAATTTTTAGATGCTTTGACACAACTTTCTTCTTCAATTTTTAAGAGTCGAGAAAAATAAAAAGATGACTCTAGTCGCCTTCGATTTTTAATGAGCATAAAGTGACAAGTGCTCAGATGGACCTTCTCCTTTAAGGAGTCTGAAAAGGAATGAAAGAGACTACTCTAGAAATCTAGATGGAGGGATTACCAAACCAATCAAAAAATTGCAGAATACTTTTTATGGTATGGTAGTCAATCTTCCCAAATGCTGTGTTCAGTGCATTGCGATCGATAAGCCTGCAGACATGGCTTCCTAAGGATAAAGGATGTAGCCTATTGTGGTCTCCCAATATATACTCAGCGGTACATGGGAGCACAAGTCCGTTCTAGCACTTGTCGTCTCAAAGAGGAGGAATCACCCAACCTACAATGAAAGCAACAATTACCAGGCTTTACAACGTCAGAATACATCTCTAGCCTAGACTTCTAAATGTTGTGCATTAGGTTCCAAAGCATTTTTATGTTCATTAAATTTATTTTATAGTTGATCTTTCTTAAGAATTTTTCCTTTCAGGTTCACCATGTGATGTAGATATACAATTCCTAAAATGCAATCTAAGATGATAAACAATCATTTTATCTTCTTTTTGCAATGAAAATACTAGCTACTAAGGAAAGAGAAATGAGATTATTTTCAACAAAGAGCAGAGAGCACACACTAGATGCACTGTCCTAAATCAACAAGCAATCTAAATGCAAATGCACATGCATGTATTTGTTTTCACTTCCTTAATGTGTGAATGACGAAAAGAATGATAAGTACAAATTTGAATTGTTCCAAGCGACAGTAATAGCGATTTTCATTTCAAAAATGAAAGGAAGATAATGACGACACTTTGCGATTTCGAATTGAAAATTGCTTGTGACACTTGAAAAACTATTAATTCAAATCAAATACAAGAGTAATAGTGTAATCAACCATAAAAAACAATAGAATTCTTTTCTTTGACTGAAAACGACACTTTCGACACTTTCAAATCAAATGATGATAACTTGATTATGCTACTTCTTTGTAAAAGAGGACTGTAAATGGCGAACAATACATAAAAACATTTACAGTTCTTTGTACTATGGAAGCTGAATAATGCAAAGGAAGGGAGTTTCCACAGAGGTATATTGATCACAAACAACAAAACTCCTGAATAAAGCTAAATAGAGTGAACAAGAAACCAAAATCTATAAGCAAAATAGGTCTTATCTAATCATCATACTTGTAACATAGGGAAAGTGCGATGCATCTCACTTACTACACACAGGAGGTGCGATGCATCTAGATTCCTAAGAACAGATGGTGCGATGGTCCAGGGATGAGACTTCAACTTGGTTCTGGGTCACAGTTTGCAGCTTAGTTCGGGGATTTAGGCCGAGTGAATGATAGTTAGTAAATGCAAATCACAAGGGCTGATCTAATGAGGCTACTTGAGCCACCACCAGGGCAATTAGGATGTTTGCAAATCAATTGTTCTATTTATAAAAAAAGCACAGAGATAGACTGAAGCGACATTGATCTACTTTGAATTTTCATGGCAAATGTAGTTCAAAGGCTAGCTAGCTTGACTTTAGGCTCCATCTGTAAGTTTATAAAGTAAAAAAATATAGACAAGAAAACAAACTAGTCGCTCCCTAGTGGAGTCGCCATTTTGTTATCGGGAAATCAGGTGTCTATGTAGAGCTACTAGTCCCACTAAGACGGGTAGATATCTTAGAAAAAAACAGATTAAAGTTACTTTCGCTTTCCTTTATGAGAAGTAGATAGGAGAGGAACAAAGAATACCAACCTTGATCTTTCGCTTGGTTCTCCACTTTTTCCTTCTCCTCTTTGACAGATGTCTGCCACTCTTCCCTTGACCACTCCGCTTCAAAGAGTACCTGTAAAGTCAAAGCAACATAATACCTTCCAAGTGCAGAGATCTATAGTCATAAAAAATATAGGACTAGATATATATTGACCACATATATGCATATATCAGCTAACATACAAGAATGTGGAGGAAAACTCGAATAGCTTTATTGATATAGAGGTTAGAAGAGAGGATTACAACCCATTTATCTAACCCAGCATCATACTCCTAGCATGAAAGCCCTTCTTCACCTCATGAAAAGCTTAGATCACCCAAAACTATGATATTGCACCAGGAAATGAACAACACTTCCTTACAAGATACAAGATTCTAGCCTCTGTATCTCTGGGATGAGGGTTCCATATATAGATGATTGCAGGGTGGTGAGTCAGCTTCTGGGATTTTTATTAGTGTCTTCTCTCTGATAGTTCTTGATTCCACTTGGAGATTTATGATCTCTTACTCATCCCTAGGTAAATTCAGAGAGGCAAGTGTCACAGGAGAAGTTTCTGGAAGATTCCAAGATCATCCACCTTGCAAACTGTCTCTGCCATTTGTCTACTCTCACCCATCACACCCTACATAAGGGATTTCCAGTATGCATCACGTTTTTTACACTGAGCAGGTGAGATGCATCATACCCTCTACACTAGGCAGTCTATATGGTCCAATTTTGACTAGTTCTGAGTAGCTTTGTGTGGAGAACTTCTGGGAGATGACGTAATTAGCTGACCTTGTTCCTTTAGGGCATGAAACAACACTTTTAGGGACTAAGAAGCCCTTGGTTTATGGAGATATGTGATTTGGGTTGCAGTGCCCAAATATGTCTATAACAGTAGGCATTTAGGGTTTCCTTGGTGGAGCAGAAGGTAACGGTTGTGGTTGGCTAGGCGGTGGAGGTAGAAGAGTGGGAAGATAATTATATTGGGGCCTCCACCCCTGATGAGATGAATTCCACTAAGGTTGCGACTAAGTGTAGGATTGAAATGAATGGGTGGCTGATTGGGCAGGATTTTGAGATGTGAAGGACCAAGGAGGAGGCATGGACCAGGAAGCATGAGAAAGGGGGCTCCAATAAGGTATGGAGGTGACTTGGTTGGGGTTGTAGTATGCCTGAGATGTCCTTCGCATCCCCTGCTGGTATGGTCTAGGCCCATGTGGCCTCCTGTGGTTTATGTAATAGATCTTTTTGGTCACTCCTTCAGCCCCTTGGTATAAAAATTTAAGTCTAGGCAAGGAAGGGAACTTATCTATAGAACGATCTTCTTCACAGACTAAACAAACCCCTATAGAGTTCAATGGGCATTCATTCCTTGGATGCCTCCTCGTGCATCTAGGGCAAAAAATGGCCAAATCCATTTTTGCTTCCTTTTGTTTTCTTTTGATATGTATGGCAAGAGTCTATAGCATATCACTCTTGAAGTCTTCTAGCATGTTTCCAATTTCACCTTTAATCGATGAATTGGAAGAAGATGTACTGGCTATGGATTGACTCCCCCTAGCTTTCTTTCTGGCTGCTCTAGAATGGTTTCTAAAAATAGTCTTTATGTCCTCATAGGATAGTTGGTAGATGTCTCCCCCAGCTGGTAGATGGAGGGTGTCTAAAAGGTCTTCCCAAATTCCCCTGAGTAGGACCAACTTCAGAGACTCAAGGTCAAGTGTACACCTAGCCCTTTTGTAATTGAGCTAGAACCTCTTTTCATAGTCTTCCAGGGACTCATCACTTCCTATGGTCATTCGGAAGATTTCTTCTTTAGTATCTGTTGACTTACAATAGTCTTGATAATTGTTGTTAAAGGGTTGTTGCATCTGAGCTCAAGTTGTGATGCTATTGATAGGTAATCCCATGACCCAGTGCAGTGCTACGTCCTTGAGAGTAGAAGGGAACAATTTCAACTTTTTCTCATATTTTGCATAGTCATAAGTTCAACAGATGACAACAAAATTGAACAAAAAGGTGTCAGGATCTTCTGTAGTCTAACCATGAAAGTGAGGTAGGTTGAAGGACTTATATTCTTCATTTTGGTGTCCCCATTGGTCTCCTGAATGGGGAAGGTACCCTCTATTCTCTCTCCATTTCCCCTAGCATTTATGTTTTCCTCCATTGGCTCCAGAGGAATGTTTTCTTCTTCTTCTTCCCCTATAGGCTCTTCAAATATGTCTGGATGTTCACCTAAGGGTTCTTCTTGATTGCAACCACTAAAAAGGAGAGAAGGTTGACTGTGTGAAGCAGTGGGTGTGTTGGGAAAAATTTTTCCTAAGTTATCTCTACTCCGACGAGGCATGAAAGGAAATATTTTTGGTTGGTTTTTTTCTTTCTTTTCCCCACATTGAAAGTACCTATAGAAACTAAAATTGTGATTGAAAAAAACAAATTGCAACTAGCTGAAATGAACTTGCTGAATGGAAATTTGCAAAATTAAAAAGGAAAGTAAGGAAATGCAGAAATAAAATAAAATATGTGACTAGTCTACCTTTTTCGAAATGAACTATTAGAAGAATGTTGCGATATGAAAAGAAGAACGAAGTAATCGCAGAATACTATGACACTTCCCCATAAACGATACTAAAAAGTCATGAGCACTAGTATTTCAACAAGAATGCTGCAACTCCTAGGCTACCAACTTTAGTTTTATCAACCTAGTAGTTCACAACAATATTGGAAGCGTCGGTGCTATATGCACAAGTACTAGTTCTCACTGCAGGTTGTCAGTTGGTCAGCCAACACAAGATCTCTAGGAGCTCAAGAAAACTTCTATAGATTTCAAAAGAAGCTTTATGTGTGATGGAAGGAAAGAGAGATTACTCTACAGATGTTATTCTGACTACAAAAAGGAGAAAGATTGGAATGTAAAGAAAAACCTAGTAAACCCTAATTAAGAAGCTACTTCTAGTTTTACCAAAAGCACTATGAAAACCATGAAAGAAATGCCATTACCTACTCAAGGAAGTAAAAAACATCTAACCATGCTATTTCTGGAAGTAAATAAGAAAGAAACATATTTTCGGATTTTTATGTGTTTTTATGTGAATTTAACATGCATCTAATTTATCGTGTGTGAGTGTGGCAACGAACAAGTGGCGTTAGAGGGTGGTTTTGGAGCTTGGGAGGATGTAGGATGGTGTGGATGGGTCCTAGGAGGCATTTGGTGGCCTTCTGGAGGTTTTTCCCACACTTGGCCTTCAAAAGAAAGCCTACAGGAAAAACTATAAGAGGACATAGGAAAACTACAGGAGGAAAACAGGGAAACTATAGGAGGCCTACAGGAGGAGCCCAAGAGAAATTTTTGCTATTTTGAGGGTGTGAGAGTGGGTGGAAAAGGTGGATGAATGTTGGAATGAGGTGTGAGGGCACCTAAGGTCTACCATGAATCACTAGGAGATAGAAAGATGATTGAGTTTGCTCAAGGAGAGAGGAAGAAGTTCTATGAAAAATGAAAGGAACTAGGGCAGAAGTAAGGTGAGGTTTGGGAGACATATAGGGCATGTATTAGATGGAGGGTGTGATTGCTGGTAAGATGGTCTACTACTCGAAGAGATCTACTACATAGAAACTGACAGTCAACCAAGAAAATCAAGCAACCAATCAAATGAGTACATCCTAGGAAAAACAGAGTTTTGCATTAAAATGGCCTAAACTATGATGTATAGAAGGAAATGTTGGGAAATATTGTAAGAAAGCAAACCATGAAAAATGCCTATTTCAAATCAAGAAGTGACCATGATAAACAAGATCTAAAGAAAAGCAAAAATGGACCATCAACCTGCTAGAGAGCTGCAAACACTAGAAGTCCTAGGAACGAGGAAAATCTGTGTTTTTGGGGCAGCAAGAGAGTCTTTGCCTCAAACCATGGTCCGAAAGGGAGGAATAGAGGCCAAGGCACTATTGCTCACCTTTTGACTCTTCTATAATCACTACTTAAACTACTACATAAAGCACAAATGGAAGCAAGCTACTAAATCATCAAAAGCAACCCCTCTTAGGTAACTTAGTGCTAGCTCAGAAATGATTCCATCGTTATTATAAAAAAATAGCAAGATTACATAAAACTTTCATAAATAGTAAGCTCAAAATTTGAGCAGAGTTTACACAAGAAAAAAAAATTTGACCCTAGTGAGGCCCTAGGCCTCTCTAGTTATACATATGAAGCTATCAATAGCTTCCTTAAAATCAGGGAGGCTTTACTCCCAAACCTCAAGATAACTATCAATCATCTTCCACTTGTTCGACTGCCTTCTAGTGCATGATTCGACTACTTGTACTTTGAGCTGAATGAAGGGGAATTCGAAGTGAGGAGCAATAAATGAGGGGGATTCTCTTCTATAAGTCCTCTCCTCTGTCTACTTTGTGTTATTGCTGGAGTTTGACCTCTAGATCCTTGACTTGGACCTCGAAATCCATCAATAATCTACATTGATTACATGTTAGACCACATGGCATAATAACTAATTGAACTCACCCTATAAGCATAAATATAATCAGAAAATCATACAATAAGCTAAGAGAATGGTTGATTTGACTAGGTTAGGAGGTAAAATGAGCCCATATAATTACCCATTTATGAGGCTCATCATACGTGGTGGTATTTGTGTGTATTTTCTACCATTGAATATAACATATATATTACCATAATATTCATGTTGAAATATGGCATCAGGCATATACATATAGACACACACACACACACAAACACACACACAGAGTATACATTTATATGATTAGGGGACAGGATGCTTAATTTGGTATAGAATTCCCCACATTTTTGTACTTGATGAAACATTCATACAAAGTGATGTAACTAAAAAAAATATTTAGAAGAAAATATAAATAATATCAAAATATTTAATAGATCATTGTAAGAACAAAACTAAATTATAATAGGAGAAAAATAAAATAATTTTTCTATTAGAGCATAATCATCTCTTGTGTTTTCAAGGGGGTAACCTTTTGATAAAAAAGGAAACGGTTATGGTAATTCTCCATAAAATTTTTTACAATTGTTCTCTTTCTACAGATACTAGTTTCTATCCTTCTAGAACAGTCTAGAGGAGGAACTTTCTAGTAGAATGAACCTTCTAGTAAGCCCACTTATAAGAGTTGTGTTCACATTATTACCATCCTTATTTACTACTAATCACCTCTTCTCAATAAAAATATATGACTTGATATGGTAGATAGGATCCTAATATGCTTTCCCCTTGGAGAACGGCCTTGTCCTCAAGGCTCGTGGCATTGAAATTGTTTCAAAATGTTAGTTGAATCTTAGGTGGCATCTTTAAGTATGTATTCTTCCATTAAATTATAATTTCATTTATTGACACTAAAAAAGCATTGGAGAATGTTATTAAACGACTTATTTACTACCTCACATTGGATTTATATGATCCATCACAAATGAGCCACCAAATTATTGAAAGGGTTGATGTTGATGATACAATGGAGTAAAGAATTATGCGCATGAATTTTTCTTGAAAAAACATAATGAAAATGCAATATATAGAATTTTTTCAACACAATATTTGAATATTAACATCCAAAATTATCCCACACACAAAATATTTTGGATTTATTTCAACTTGAAAAGATGGCCACAAGTGGCTCCACTAAAGCAACCATTGGAGGCCCTTTTCATTTCCTCATGGATTTAGTAGTGATGCAACACTTTATCGACGCTAAACGGATAAAAAATGTCACCTGTCATGACGTAGTTATTTTCAACATGGTGAATACAATGTTTTTCATCATACGACAAGCTATGTGGAAACCTTTGAGTCTAGATATATTCTAGGATGTATCCATACCAACGGTCGTCATAGGTGATAAGAAAATGGTGATCATTAGGGATTTATTTAATTTTGATGCAATCCTCATCATGCTTAGCTAACTCTAACATAAACTCCATAAAAACCAGATAGTTCTTATATTTAGTAGACGTATTGTGGATTAAAATGTTGCAAGATCACAATAAACATTATATTATTTGTCAATTAGACATAAGGTTGAAGCATATTGAAATGGGTTTGTCGTTATGATCATGGTGGTCCTTCAAACAATAATATAGTGACAAAGGCATTTCAAAACATACATAGCTTCCTAGGTGAGTTTCTCAGCATGAGAGAACCTTAGTTCAAGTCTAGTGAGATTTTCTATTAAATAGTAAACAACAACAAATACATACCAATGATTCATTTGGATTTTATGAGATAAAGTAATAAATATCTTCTAGAGTTGGGAGGACTCAACAAGGCTCTAGACTTAAGGGCCATTTTCAAAGCATCAAATGATCTTTATGAAAAATCATCCTAGACAAATGGGACCCCATTCTTTAAAAGTTTCATAAAACCTTTGTGACCTTGGAATGATTTTGTGATGATTTTTTCTAAGAAGTAGATTTTTCCTTGGAAACTTAGTAATTGAAAAAAATTATGCGGGGAATTAAATTAAACTATTTCCTCAACCTTAGGCATGTCAACCATGATTCGCTAATTGTACACTATGAAACCTATTAATCACCCATACACATTGAAAAGTATGAATGATAGGCATCCGAACAAATCTTGTAGTAATGGAACATTTCAAACACTAATTTAACATGTGTACAATGAAATTCCTATTGAATGAGTGGGTATATAATCAATATAGCATTTAATATTATGCTTTATATCATGAAAGGTGTATTCCATAGTCAACTAGAATGTGGCTCCAACATTTTGGAGGCCAATTAACATTTTATGGTAGGAAAATGTGCCCCAAGGATAGGTGAATTTAGTCCTATTTTGATCATCATAACATAACTAAATCTATATATGTTCAAAAAAACCATCCATAAATGAGAATATATTACTCTCAACAAACTTTTCAATAATTTGATCAATGAAAGGGTAAGATAAATTTCCTTAGGATAACATTTTTTTGGATTTTGAAATTATATCCATAAATTAAAAATCCATCATTTCTTATCAAAAGGTATGGAATTGAAAATCCACTTCTTCAATGACCAGGTAGATGAAGAAACCTTTGAGAAGCTTCTTGTTATGAAACTAGCTCAAAAAAGATAGAAAAGATAGATCAACGCCTTAGAATACAGCCTCTTCGAGGGGGCAACCTCCTTTACATTACATAAATGAACAATTCTTGGATGATACAAATGACAAAACCTCCTTTCTATATATCGGAGTCTAAGGAGTCACAATATAAACCAGCTGACCTAACAATAATAATATAAAGCCATAAAAATAACAATAAAGGGATTCTATGGGGCACAATATGGGGGCAATAGGGGCACAACAATATTAATAAGGGGGTAATCACTAGTATTATAGGGACCCAACATGCCCCTCGCCTTCAAAAAAGTGTTGTCCTCAATGATTGAGTAGTTATGGATACTTCTACATAAAATTCTCATCCTCCCATGTGGAATCTTCAGCGGATAAGTTCTTCCACTTGATAAGATACTCTGAAATTGATCGATTTCGTAGCTATCGAGCTCTTGTTTCTATGACTACTTCCGGTTCCAATATAATTTTTCCTTCCTCATCAAGTTTTGGAAATATTGTTTGAACTGGGAGCTTGTCACCTATAA